>JAOTRQ010000028.1:1664307-1679381 GCA_028565875.1 Hoplisoma paleatum
GTGTGTGTGTGTGTGTGTGTGTGTGTGTGTGTGTGTGTGTGTGTGTGTGTGTGTGTGTGTGTGTGTGAGAGGGGGGTGCTTTTGTATCTTTGTGGGTATCAATTGTCCCCACAAGTTATAAGTAATATCTGTTCTGTCAAATAGTATTTTGTGGAGATCAGTTGGTAGTGTTTATTTTTTGTCTCTGAGGTTTGGGTTTGGGTTAAGGTCAATGTTAGGTGTGTTCCATTTACGACTGTAGGAAACTCACACTGGCACACATTCTACACCGGACCATTCCACCTGGGAATTAAACCCAGTAACTTCTCAATGTCTGTTTTTAGGCCACTATTTACATTAATAGGACTTTTAGCAGATGCTCTGCGATTATAACTGAACACATTGCAAAATATTTAGGGTAAAGTTCTATGCTCAGGGGTCACAATATTCCAGCTGTTCATGTGTAAACTAGAAAATAGTTTTTATTAGTCATGAATATTTTTTTTGTTTCATAAACAGTTTTATCAAAATATAGTAAGCAAACAGTTGTATCAATATATAGTAATAATATTATAGTTTACTCTACATAAATAAAATACAGTACTTAAATAAACTTGTCAAAAATCCTATTCCAAAATCTGCCACTGTTTTTGCCAGCCTCTATCTTTATATGAGTTGTTTTTAACATTAAGTGTGGGGTTCAAGACTCTTGGAGCTGGAAAGGCAACACCCAATTAATTATAAGGATGTCCACATATTTTCTGATCCAGTCCACCGATGCATTTATTCTGTGAATGTGTTTGCTGTAAATGATTTGACTTTAATAATGTATGTGAACACAGCACAGTTTTTGTTAATCATGCTGCTGACACGTGCTTCTGAGGGTTTACATTACAGGCTTGTAGCTGAATTAGCTACAGTCACAATATCAACTCTGGATCAGACAAAACTGAAAACAAAATATTTCCCTACAGCACATAAACTATACAGTATCTCTGTTAAGGCATGTGTGTTAACTGCTTTAGGTTGTATGTTCTACATATTACAGAATTGGGTGATTTGAGTATATAGTATTTTTGCAAATCTCTCCAACCAATTTATACAATCGAAATAGAAATTAAGTATATAACCCTTAATTTTCCTCTGGAGAAATAAAGTATCTTCCCAGTGGTGGTGGTGGTGGTGGTGGTGGTGGTAGGCCTTAAAGTGACAAACTTCTGACTTTAATCCAGTGCTTAAACAAGTGTACTTTTAAAGCTCTATTCAAATTTAATAATTTAAAAAATTGTCATTTCTGTTGTTCTTATCAGACGTAAAGTTTTAACAGGAAAAAAGAAGCCTAAGAATGATCATCACCTTCTCAAATCAAACCCTATCTATCACTCAAAGCCAAACTGGGGCATTTATTTTGGATAAAGATCCTGAATTAAATCAATTCATTCAAAACAATTTTACTTTAAAGATAAGAAACAGATTTATAAAAGACAAAAAAATCTATACAGTTGGCAGGAGTCAGGGTTTACTTGACATCTCTTAATATAATATACACCAAAGAAACTCCTGTTTGATTTTAGTAAGTATGTGGTGGGGTAGGGAAGTTAAACAGGGTTGAACATGTAAAGCACAGAATCAACTGTACACACTCACTGTTACTATAGCTGAGAATAAAGCCCAGGCCCCTAAATAATAACGAACTCACCAATGACTGAGTGTTATTGCAAGATCTTTTCCTGTTGTGTCCATTCCACTAAAACCCTTCACTAGACCATTCCTTCGCTGAGATACACCCACAATAACCCTACAGTATGTACACAGCCTGTCTAACAAAAAAGTTGCCACAAAAATAAAGTCACGCACTGTAATATTTCGTTGGACTGCCTTTAGCTTTGATTACGGCACACATTCACAAGCTTCTGCAATGTCACAAGATTCATTTCAATCCAGTGTTGCATTAATTTTTTACCAAGATCTTGCATTGTTGATTGTAGACTCTGACCGCTGCACTAAGCTTCTCCAGCACATCTCAAAGATTCTTAATGTGGTTACGGCCTGGACTCTGGTGGCCGATTCATGATTGAAAATGTCTCATGCTCCCTGATTCACTTTCTCACAATTCCAGCCCAATGAATTATGGCATTGTTATCTTTGAATATGCCCATGTCATCAGGGAAGAACAAATCCATTGATGGAATTTAATCTGGTCATTTAGTAGATTCAGGTAGTAAGCTGACTTCATTCTTTGAGCACATACTGTTTCTGAACCTTGACCTGACCAACTGCCGCAACTCCAAATCGTAGCACTGCACCCAGAGGCTTGTATAGAAGGCCCTATTGGCATGATTGGTACATCATCATTGATACACACATCTGGAATCTGGAAAAGGGTAAATCTGGAGTCATCAGACCTTATCCATTGCTCCAGTCTAATCGTTATGCTCCCGAACAAATTTAAGCATTTTTTCTAGTTAGTCTCCTTGATTAGTGATTTTCTTAAGGTTACGCAGCAGTTAAGTCCCAATCGCTTGCGTTCGCTTCACACTGTGCATGTGGAAATGTTTTTACTTTCGCTATTAAAAATAGCCCTAAGGTCTGCTGTATTTCTCCAAACAATAAAGTGATCATCGATACATTCTCTGCTTGATGCATGCTAATGATTTGAACCTTTTCAAACAGACATCTTTTCCACAACAGCAGGATGTGTCTTTCCACATGATTGTTTAAAAAAAGTAAGTCATTGCACAATTTGGGGATAAATAACATGTTGCCAGCTAAAAGATAAACACCCATACAGTATTTATCCAATTGGAGGCTTGTAGCTATTTGCTTAGTTAAACCCAGTGGGTGATTCTTTTGACCAGGCAGTGTATTTACTTGCAGTTAGAGCAAAGTTTAGAGTTTAATTTAAAAAAAATAGGTACTAAATATAGTACCTTACCTACCATACCTTACCATACCTACCATTATCATACCTTAACTATGTTTAATTGTGACCTTCTAATGATGGTCGATGTGTAACCATTATTTTAAAAAATCTAATCTTCTAGTAATGATCAAAGGATCACTAATCAAATTGTCCCAATCAGTTCATGTGGTGCTCCCTCTGAGTATTGACCATGTCATGATACAATATTGTTTTGTTTGGTATTATTCAACAGAGCTTCATGCACCAATCTACTATTTTCTGCATTTTTCAGTCATAACACTGTTTCTACAAGTTCTACTAAGGGTTCGTTCCAAAAAAGCATTATTCATGTCATAAGGTTGAACAAAGGTAAAAAGTTGTGTCAGCTGTGGTATCTCTGTCAAAGCAAACATTGGTAAATCATTGCTGGATTTGCACAGAAGTTAGCATGGATGATTAATACCCCAGACTCAGACAGGCCCCAAAGTTAGATGACATAGCAATGCTTATAAACACAGTCATGCAGCTCTAAACACACATGCGCAAACCCATAATGTAACAGGACTCCCCTGCATGCCCCACACAGATCCAGTAAGAGAGCCTATCTCTGTTTTCCCATAATAGCCCCAGCTGCCAGTGTGGTGAAATAAAGGCATAAAGACATAAAGCAGAACAGAACGAATGAAACGAAGCAGAATGCTAGCACTGCATCTGTCAGCTATTTGGTCAAGTCATTCAACATCCTCCCAGTACCCACCAAATGCTCATCCTTACCTTCATATGTGACGCAGCAATAGGCATCTGTGATGTCCTCGTCGTGCGTCAGCACATTCTCGGCACATAGTATAAACACACGCAACATGAGGAACAGACAGTGTCACTTCACCACTCCAGCACCTTAGTAATGCCCAGCCTATAGATGAGGACACAGTCTATCTGGATTCTGAAGTGAAACCCTGAGAGGGTGGAGGAGTGAGCTCCTGAAAGTGTCCTAAACAAAAGAGAGACACTTATTGCTGGCTGAGTCTTGGACAACTGCTTATTAGGGCAGCTTCTCCCCGGCTGCTGCTGCTGGCCAGACTAATGCATGATGCACTCACACACTGGCCCTTCAATCACACACTGTAATTCCCCTTAAAGGAACAGAACTCTTTGGATAACTGATTAGCATTAAACAATTAAAGTATTAATAATATTTTATTTAAAACATTTCACATTATAAAGAGCTACATTTAAGTTAAATTATACAAAAATGTGGTTGGACAGTTAACAGTGGCAATAGAACTTGCTACACTGTAAAACAGCTGTAAATTTACAGTATACAGGTCTATACAGTATATAGTATTATAAATCACAGAATTGTACTGTAGTTGTTTGTATTTGACAAATATAGGTACCTTCCTTTACAGTAAAATAAAATACAAAACATTATTAGGATTTTACTTACACCAACACCATTTGCAAAACACGACATTATTCGATATTGCCTTTTGTTGTTAATAAATTTGATTAAAAAGCATCTCGTCTCCTCCTAACCCAATAGCAACTATAGTTATGAAATAGCTAGAGTGTTTATATGGTACAAATATACTGATGTAAACAAAGTGACAATACTAAATGAGTACTTAACTCTCAACCAAGTACCAGTGGGACATTTGAATAGGGTTCAAGTCATAAGATTATACCACATTCTGAAGCCAGTCATGGGTTGTAAGTCACTTCTTATTAATTTGACGTTACATTCTCATCTAAAGCGCTACTGTCTACTATTTTGTCTTTTCACAGACAAGCAATACCCCTGTGCATTAGTCCAGTGCAATACCCATGTGCACAACAGATCTTACTCATTAAGATGTTTTATTCTCTGAGTTAGTGACAACATACAGTTAGCCTGTCATTTAGCATGATAAAACTTAAAAGCACATTTCTGGAGCTATAGTGCTCTATATGCTCATCTTTCACTTTGAATACAAAGGCTGTAATCATACACCAGTTGTGTGTCTTCCATGACGTGTCGTGGCATTGCAAAGCCAACTGATGACATGTATCTGTCACCGGCCAACACCAGACACAAGTGGAGACAAGATTAACTCTATTTATTATTGAATATTACACTCAGTTTGATGACTACTGCTGTAAAAAACTTATGTATAAGGAAAATACTTGCGATGGCATCAACAGTGGTGTCATTATGGCATATGGTTTTTTAAAAAAATAATATTTAGGTATCTGGGATTTTTAAAGATCATTTATAAGGTGGATTTGTTACAGAGTCAAATATTCATAACCCTTTTTTATTACTGTCAATTACAATGGTCAGGGCCTGTGATTAAAAACAATCCATTTAAAACTTTTTAATTTATTATTATTATTATTATTATTATTATTATTATTATTATTATTATTTTGGACTGCTAACTAAGCTAAGGGAGGGACTTGTATTATATATATTTATTTATACTGTACTTAAATATATTTACTGGCGGCAATGATTACATCTTCCACTAGGTGGTGCGCTTGTACCGAGTGAAGACAAGATTAATTCTCTTTATAGCCCACACGTGACCAGACTTACCCATTTAAACAATATCTTATCTGCTCAAATATGTGATTGCTTACAACATTACGTGAAATAATTACCATTAGCTTAAACATTCTTTAACACAATCTGAAATAATTAAGTATTAGTAGATTTTTTATCTAATAGCTGATTAGCATTGTGTCATTAGTATTCCTTAGCTTTCTAGTGAAATCAAGAAAGGAACAACACTTAAATAGAGCACATATATACAAAACACATGTAATTACAAAACAATTAAGTAGAATATAATGTGAAACGATCGTAATAACAGTGCGAGTCTCTTACTCCCTGCTAAAAAATGTAGCTAAATAACAGCTGGTCAAAAGTTAGCTAACAAGCTATAACCAACCAGCATAGGGTGTGCTGTGACTAGCTGGTCTTTAGGATTTTTAAGCAAGCCTTGAACTTTCACAACAGAACTTTTACATTGGAACTTTGCAAGTTGCCAAATTACTATAAAAGTTCATAGTTAAACTATGGAGATTCAAAAGTTCAAAAACTGAGAAATGTGCCCAGTTATACTTTAAAACTTTACACTTCTTCTATGAAAGTTTATGGTACGTTGTTCTAAAAGCAATGATAATTAATTTTGTCCACTTCACAGTTCTACTGTGAAAGTTCTACTATGAAAAATCAAAGATTGACTATGGATGTTCTCATCATGCAAAAAAAGGCCATTGAGCAAAAAAATCATGTTGTAAGTCACTTTGGATAAAAGCATCTGCTAAATGCTGAAAATGTAACGTATATTACCATAAACTAAACTTTAGTATTATTCAATGCTCCTTAAATACCTAGAAAGGTGTTTGTGCTGGGTGAATTAATTAATAACATAATTAATAATAGATTGCTCAATGCCGTGGCTAAATGAGCATGAAAGTTTGTAGTTGAACTGCTAAATGTTCACTGTTTTATAAGAGTTGACGTTAATTCATGGTAATTTTGTGAACACTTAATAGTTCTACTGTAAAAGTTCATAGTTCGAGTCACAGTTCTTTTGTAAATGTTAAAAGTATGTATTTTTCCTGAGTTGTCTAAATTTTTATTTCTGATTCTGGATATTCTAACATACACAAATAAGACTAGTGAATGCATATTCTTATTGATATGTATTTGGACATAGTAAATCCTATAGTAATTTTTGTAGAATCCTGGGTGCTGGGTGGCACCGATGGTGCAACTGGTAGAAAATGTTCTTGACCACAAACAGGCATTTAGTCATGACTTTTTCCAGCAAAGGTAGTTGAATGAGTAACACTTTTACACCCTGTCCAGGGTGTTCACTCCTTTTGTTCAGGTGAATCAGGACCCAACACAACACTGTTCAAACTAGCCTTTTGCTTGTGGAAAATTATACAATACATTTTTTAAATGCATGTGGTATTTAGTTTTTACACATTAACATTTTTATTTGTAATAATAAAAATTAAAAAATCTTGTAATTTATTATGCATTATCTTTGACCATTGTATATGCCCTCTTGCACTCAAGTAACACGTGTTTCTTGCTTTTGCTTTTCCTGGGCTACATAATGAGGTGTTCTTTGTAGCACAATGAAAATAGCTCACTCAGGAATGTGAGAAATGTCTGTAGTCAGCAGGAGCCTAGTGGCCATGGGCAATACTCTGCGCACACCCCTCCTGCCCATTGCATCATGTTCTATTCTCTCTAATAGCATTCATACATTCTGGAAAGACTGGCAGCTTTTTTAATAAATGTGTGGGTAATAAATGTACATTGTATTGTCAGTTACGCTCATGTTTAAGAATTTTAGTGATGTTGTCGTGTCCTTTCAATGATAAGTTTTGTTGCATTGTTCAATGTATTGATGTATTGCTAACAGGAGATTCTCCCTTACAACCTAATTAGATACTTTGTCACTATGCAAGTAAATTTCTATCTTAATTGGGATCACTTCTTCTGGCTTTGTTATTGGTTGCAGTGCTGAGTTTTTTATCTTTGTTGATCAGTTTTTTCCTTATTGTGAATTGAATTTTTTCTATTTTACATGCTGTTTTTAGTTTTATGCATCTTTTAAAATAGTTTCTATTATTCGTTTTAATCAGAACCTGGTTCACATGCTTTTTTATTATAAAGACCTATATTGTGTGGATCTTTTATAAGGTTGTTCAGCTCTACAACCTCATTCAGTCTCATCCCATTAAGTGAAACACTTGCGAAGAAGCTTTTAAATAGGGTTCATCTTTGGATTCCATAGTAGACTGATAGACTGATTGCTGTATTGGGAAATATATTGAAATTAATTTGTACAGCGTGAAATTTATGGTATTGTGAAAATGTCGTATGACTTGCATAAGGTTCAGACCACTTTCTTTAATTATTTCAGAGATTTATGTGTGCTACAGAGTCAATGGCAAGTTCTGTCTGTACGCACACAAACCTTGGTCTGAGTGCACATTCTGAAAAAAGTGAAGGACAAGTACAAACTTTAATGTTAGAAAAGATAGGACTGTATGTACAATTAGAAAATTAGGACAGTCGGTAGAAAAGTATAAATACATATATACATGATTTGCAGACCTCTTGACAAATAGAAAATTCTAAATAAGATTCCTGGTGTTAAATTATTAAAATATGCTGTGGTAATCAGAAATATTAAGCTACAGTCAGCGTGTGCACTCCTGACCAATAAGAGAACTAAAGTCAATAACGCTGCAGTAAACTTCTTATAAAAATAGAATGATGCTCGAATGCTTTAAGACATTTATTTGGGAATCTTAAGGTACAAATACATTTTCTTCTCCTAGGAATCATTCTATTTGTCTGCTTTTGGTATTTTATCTTTTATTCAGTAAATATTGATCTGTCTATAATGATTTAATGCCAGTTTCAAAAGACATGTTTGTGATCATCTTGCCAACACCTGTGTCCTCGTTGCTTGCTTCAATTTTTGTTTTATATGCATGCCTCTTTTTGTGGGACATTACTGTTACTTGACAAAAGTTTTGTATTCAAATAATTTTTAATACATTTCAAATATGGTAAATAAATTTGTATAAATATGTGAAGGATAAATCGCTTGTGCAGAGTTTAAAATAAGACTCACTGGCAGATGTAACACAACCCATGCACTTGTAATCTGTGTTGACTGATGTAGCCTTAAAAACTTCTTAGTGGGGGGATCACAGACAGGATCAATGCCACCACCTTGCTATACTTTAAAATCAGATCTCCTTAAATGGAATAGCGAGGCTATAATCTACACTGTTTGATATATGCGATATTGGATTTCTCTGTTAGTTTTGTGAGGAGAGTGGGTCATTATTTCTATAGCGCCCTCCTTTGATCTCTCTTACCCTTATTTTTTTGCTTTCCTTCTCCCTCTTTCTCCTTTTTGGCCGACGTTCAATTTCACACTTGGGGGAGCGGAATGAGAGGAAGGTCAGGGCTGTGTCAACACTGGCTAGCTTTTTTTCTGCTGATAGCGGGAGGATGGAGAAATAGAGGGACCAGCTGTTCTTGTCTCCTTCATGGATGCATTTTTTTCTCCTTTAACACATAAGTGGTGTAATATTCATACTTGAATAAAATGTGCTGACTTAATTGTTTTTGCAAAAAAAAAATCTAAACAACTGAATATTTTGCTATACATGTAAAATCATAATAAATATGTAATCTCCATTCTGCATGGATACAATGTTCTTCTCTTCTCTTAACGTTCTTCTCTTACATTCATGAAAAGACATGCTTCGTATTCAATGTCAAACACTTCCACTGACTTTTTAGTCTATTTCACGGCTATCTAGCATGTATTTGGTCTGTTGTTTATTGCTGTATGTTTACACATTAATGTTAGACTGGCACCTCACAGCAATAAGGTCTGAGTCTGAGTTGGCTTACTCCGGGTGCACTGGTTTCCACAGTTCAAGTCATGCAAGTGAGGAACTGAGATAATGAATGGTCTTGACTGTGTTCTGTAAAATTGTGAACTGATTAATTAAGTACTGAGTAAATAAAACATGCTGATAAGTAAGTAAAACATGATGATACAATATCCTAATAAACAAACACTAATGTTATGGTCAAGCGTATCTGCTCTTTGTGCCCTAATTAGCAAAACACTTTACAAACAACTCCTCAAATATAAAAAAAAAATACAAAAGAAAAGGATGTAAATTTTAAGCAGTTGTAGTTACTTGAACACATGTTGAATACAGCAGTCATAAACAGCTATAAAGACTAGAGTGAAGTGCGAAACTATTATGACCAGATAACTGGATTAAAGCCAATGATGCATTGAGGACAACAAAATTGATTGCTTCTGGTACAAACAAACACAGAATGGCTACTGTGGCTTCAACTACAGTATATCGTTGTCATTTTCATTGACCAGTTCTACTAATTTCTTGTCAATGACTGGTGCCATGCTTTGTGCCAATGTTAATACGACTAGTTTAACTGTGGATAATAAAAACAGAACAGTGAGCCCTTGCCAAGTGAGAAAACTTTTTTCTGTAACACTATGGTAAGAATGGGAACTCTGTTTGGTTATATGAAATATGAGTTTCAATAGAAACCAAATATGTTATTTAATTGTCCTGCCTGTCACATATATGACACAACAAAAGGAAATGGCCCTACTTTGCCTCCAACAGTTTGTACAAAGTGAAAGCATGGAAAAAATGTATTTGCACAGCAGCTTCTGAGCTTGTAATCAGTGTAAATCCTTGCTTCACTATTGACTTTGTTGTGGTTCTTAGAAAATTTTTCACCATCTGAACACATTATCTTCCCAGAAGGGGACAGTTTGGACTTTCTCCCAGGAAAAAAGTGTTTTAATAATTGTAATATAAATGCAGTAGTAACAATTATAAAAAATTGAAGACAACCAGGTTTGGGTCTGCACTGTCACACAGTTGATGTCTTGCTGTTTAACATAAGTGCAGAAAAAACGATATTTTATTTTATTTTATTTGTGTGTGTGTGTGTGTGTGTGTGTGTGCTGGGTTATGCATTGTCAACTTTAAATACTTCTCAGCGTGTACATCAGTGTGTGTCGCCTTTCAAGATATTAGCTCTCTGTCTGGCAGTTGGTAGTAAAAGATGATTGAATTACAAATTTGCGATAAATTACTCGAGTTTGGGCCAATGAGTTCATGAAATACACGCTGTATGTACAGTATGTTGTACTTTTGATACTTTTAAACACACCCTGCTGGGTGACTCAGGACTTCCACAGTACAAACACAAAGTGTGGTTGAGAAGCATATTTAGATGCATACCTCATGTCGTCTTTTTCCCCACCCTTGCCTCCCAGTGTCAGTCTAACTCCCTTACAGTGCATTTCTGTTTTACTGAGTGTCAGCCACCCCCCATTACACAGTTATTAGCAAGAGTGGGCAGGGCAGAGTGGCAGCTTTGCCAGAGAGCACAAAAGATTCAGTGACCTATTGCTAACTCAAGTACCTTCTTCACTGAGCTTAGCCTATACCCACACACATGCACTCAGTCAGTCCTTGACTTTGGAAGTATAGGTAGCTGACTAGCTAGACTGGTGTTAAAAACTTAGATTTTTGGAGAAATGTCTTTCATATTAGGTTTCTTAAATTCAAAAACAGCAAGAACAGCACAATGAGCAAACTTTGTCTGGTATGTAAGAAAACTACCAGATGATGGATCTTCTTAAAAATAAATTTGTGTGTGTGTGTGTGTGTGTGTGTGTGTGTGTGTGTGTGTGTATTATAAGTTTAAATCAGGTGTGGTATTTTGCATTGCACCCAGTGTTTTCTATTGATGCCAGACATTGAGCATTATAAAACGTTTAAAATAAATAAATATAAAAGGTTACATCTTCAAACAACCAGTACTTATAAGTATATATTGCACTGAAATAAATCTACACTGAACACAGTACATGGCTTACACAGCATTGCATTGTATAAAGTCAATGTCGTCCAGTTTTTAAAAAATAGTATAACCTCTGCATGATTTTAAAACAATTTGTTGAACTCTTTGTTTTTACAAAGGTCTGGCATGCATATTTATTTACCTTGAGAATTAACTTTGTAATTTGCAAGTCTTGTATTTGTAATACAAGTCTATTTGTGTATGTTTGTACCAGATTTGCACATCTAGTGGCTGAAATGTTTGCCTATTAGTCTTTGTAAAGTAGCTCAAACTGTGTCAGACTTGTTGGAGAGTGTCTGTGAAAAGCATTTGTTTTACAGTCCTGCCACAAATTCTCAACAGAATTTAGGTCTGGACTTTGACTAGGTCATTTCATCACAAGGATAAACTTCGATCTAAACCTTTCCTTTGCTATTCTTGCTGTATATTTGAGGGTTTTGTCATACTGGAAGGTAAACCTCCATTTCAGTCTCAGTTCTTTTGCAGCCTGTAACATGTTGTCCAGGATTGTCTTGTCATCAACTCTGGGTAGCTTTTCTGTTGAAGAAAAACATCTCCACCAAGTTTCACGATTAAGATGGTGTGTAGCCGATGCCACATTTAGCCTTTTTTACCGTATTTTATTTTATCATTATGTTAGATTTGTGAAGTTCAAGACTGAAGACATTCTCCCACCTGTGCTGTGGATCTCTGTAGCTCCTTTAGCATGACCGTAGGCCTTTTGGCTGCTTCTTTAATTAGTTAACTCGATGTCTGAGCTAATATAATGCTGCTTTACACTACTCCACAACATCTGACCTGTCTGGTGTGTTCCTGGTTGTCATGATGTTGTTTAGCCCTCAAAGAACTGCTGTATTTACAGTATAGTGAGAATAAATTACACACAGGTGGATTGTATGTAATAAGTGACTTCTGAACCTAATTGAATACATTGGATTTTATTTTGGGTCATCGGAGTATACGCTGTAATACATAAGCAGATGACATTTTTGTATTTTTCATTTTTAAATCATGGATCATATTATTTTCCATTCAATAGTACTTGCTACTTTGTGTTGGTCTGTTACACAAATTCCCAATTACATACATTGAAGTTCGTATGTGAGACGTGAGAAAGGGGTGAATATCTGGGAGGGGGGTTGAATATTTTTGCAAGACACTGTCAGCGTTAACATACAGTCCCTTTCAAATGATCATAACAATGCTATTAGTTGTCTGAAAGATGAATGTAGCAGGACACACCTGTGCAACAAAAGAGCAGCTGGGAACTGGTGGTTAGAGAACTGGCCTTGCCTTTGAGCAAAGCAGCAAACACTTAACTGCTCCCTGGGCACGATGGCTAGGGCTGCCCACTGTGTTGGTCATGTGTGCAGACTGCTGCCCCCTAGTGTGTGTAAATGTATTTCATTGCAAAGATTGAGTTCTGTGTGTGTAAAAGCTCAGTCGTGAAAAACGATTCTAAATTCCAAGATGATAAAAACACACCAGACAAAAATAGGTGGATTCAAGCAAGAGGTGTTATCTTCTGAACTGTGTCTCAGATCCAGATGTAAATACCTATGTAATTACAAGCTGTAATTCTAATTACTGTATAATATTCATCTTGTAATGTCAAACCCAAATGCTTTCAGTCTGCTTACAGATTGGCCTCATAGTTCATACTACTTTTGGAGGGGACTGTATATAACTGAACCAAGGGTCAGTAATGTTTTATGCTTTACGTTTATGTAGTAAAAGAATGTACTGGCCTGATACAAATTGGATAAATATTGCATTAGGTTTTGCAAACATGATACTTCTATTAAGACATTTCTTTTTTTTATCCTGGTTACCAGCCAGTAGGTGAAAATGTTACAGGTGAGAGTATCATAATTGAACATTTGGTGGATATATTACTGTTATGCATTCTTTGATTGTTTTTGGTCTTCACTTTGTGTTTTCATGCAAGACATGTCAAGCAGTTACCATGTGCGATCGGTCATCATTTTATCGTTATTAGTTTTTATGATATGAGGGGACATGATTTAGAAAATCAGTGAAAAAAACATAATTCATGTAGAGCAATGCCAGTGTCATGCTTTTGGCATAAATGTTTTTTATACAATGCCAGTCATGTTATATTAGTAACTGTAATTACGTTGGCTCAGGGCTACTTGGACCATAATCACAGTCTGTTGCTGAACAAATGTAACCTAAAACTCTCCTAGAAACCTAGAAATTGCTATACAATACTTAGATTGACAGTTGAAACACATAAAATGGTTAAATACTTTTTCAACACTGTGCTTTTACACACTTGAGAATTAATCCTTCACATTTAACTCAATCTGTGCAGTGAAACACACATTTACGCTAGTGAACACACTCTAGAGGGCAGCAGTGGTCACCTGTCTACTTTCTGAATCAAGCCGGCAATCTTCTGATCACAAGCCCAGTTTTCTAACCAACAGGCCCTGACATGCCTTTGTCAGGTCAACAGCTTTTACCATAAGAGTATATGAATACATATATCCAATAGAAAAAATAATTAAGACAGGTCCTATAACAACATCATTCAAAAATTATTAACAAAGAATCTTATATATAGTCTATGTTAAAACATGTTTAAAGCATGTTAGGTTAAATTCAGACATTTCTTCTGTAGGATGACCCACTTTATCAAATTGTCTTAGTGCTAAAATAATTTGTTATTTTAATCTGTATTTTAAATGCGTAGGACTAAAAGGTTGGAATTGTTAGCTTGTTCAAGGCTCAACTACCATGGACAATGGCCTAGTTTCATTTTTATATAAATGATTAAATCGTTTTTTAATGAATTTTGACTTTACCTTAAGGACTAATTGTTGTTTTTATTTTTTTTAAAAACAACCGTTGAATTATTTAATATAAATGTAGGCATTTGATTAGTAAGGCAATTTATTATTTTTGAATTTTTAATAACAGCAGTGTAAATGATTATTAAAAGTGCTTATTGGTCAGGCATCTAAAAACATTCATGTGTATGTTTGTCTCCGACATACATGTATGTGTAAACAAGCCCTACACAAGAGGGTTTTACACATGTATGTTTCTCCAACTGTCGGAGTTGTGGATGGCCATGATCTGCATAAAACAGAGCACATGCAACCTAAAACAGGGGTAGTAAAACCCGAAAAATGAAACGTTTTAACCAGTAATTAAGGTACCATAGATTCTACAGAAGAACTCTTTAAAGTACTCCTTACATTCAGCTCTTTTATTTGATAGCTTATAACTTCATTGTTGAGGTCATATTCAATGAGTGAATGTGATGTGATGCACTGACATCTTGTGTGGGATTTGTTTCAAATTCTTACTTTGATTTTGCTCCTGTTTCACAAATCCATGGTATTAATCTGCTGTACTGCACACTTCAACCTGCAGTTGTCAGGTCAAATGTTTTTAAAAGTTCATTAAGAATTGGACAGGCTAAAAGATTCACCATCTTATGGACATATAAATATAAAAACCAAGTGGCTTATGAAAGAAAGGCAAAAGCACTTGCTTTGAAAAATGGCACTTTATTTTGTCCTCTTGTTCCATTTAGCACTTGCTTACTTTTCACACTTTGCATTTATTTCTGTTTGAGAGCTGCCTCCTAGCAGGGGGGCTTTGTGTTCACTAATCTCTTTATAGTTAAATAGAGGGAGGTTCGTGTGTGTGTGTGTGTGTGTGTGTGTGTGTGTGTGTGTGTGTGTGTGTGTGTGTGTGTGTGTGTGTGTGTGT
>JAOTRQ010000028.1:1684179-1694518 GCA_028565875.1 Hoplisoma paleatum
CTATTAGTCGATTAGTTGAAGTAAATGACGACCACTGGTCGACCAACAAAATCCTTGGTTGTGGACAGCCCTAGTGGACAACATGGTAGTTTGAATGTAACGGATCTTTTCTTTGTGTCCATCCTGTTTATAAACAACGCTTTTTTTAGCTGACGATAAATTGCTGAATATAGTTCATATCAGCTTCTATTTTTCAGGTCTGTTTTTCACTTATAGCTCAAGCTAGGTGTTAACTTTGGTAATCAAATACGGTTGAGCCTCAAGATCATGAGTGACTATGAACACATGAGAGCAAAGGGGGCTGTTCAAGCTCTAACATTACAGTTTATCCTGAAACTGTTGGATGGGGTTATGTCAGGTGGCTGTGCAAAACAGTCATTCACACCAAATTACGCAAAACCACAAAAATGTGCCATGTTTTCCAAATTTCCATTAATACATTCCTTTGAATAAATTGATCATTTTCAAATAGTTTCTATAAAGCTCCCAGCTATAAATCATTGTTCGTCCTCTGGCAAACCCTACCCATGAATGGTTGACATCTGCCACACCCATTTTTCCTGTCTAGTGGACTGAAAATCATACTTACATAAGTATTCGACAGACTAGTGATGTACTTTCCACCCGCCGATGCCTGGCATTTCTTGGGCTGATCTTAATCTTGGGTGTGTCTGTTCATTCAATGAAACCCAAACTGTGTAGCTCCTGATTAATACATCATGTTGGTATTTCTATTGGTGCCACTGCTCAATAATGTTACACTATACGAACTTAACACTATAGTACTCAACACTCATTTTAAGGGTGCAATCAAACGTTTATGTATTTGGGCTGTTGTTGATTTCGATTACATTTAACAAGCAAAGCAGAAATCTTATGGCTGTGTCATAGTAAAAAATAAATAGCTCCTCAGTATTGCCATTATACTTCTAGTGTTGACCTGTAGAGATTAGAGATTACAAAAGAGTGAGCTGGATTGTACAGATTTAGTAGCTATAAATATGGATGGAACACACACAGATTTAACACACATGCACACTTGCACACGCACACGCACACACACACATTCTTCATCCAGTTACTGTGCTCACATAGGGAGTGGTGTGTCCTCAGCTGACCATGTGGTACTATAGAACATGAATAGGTGGGGCAGCCAAATCCTGACACTCTCACTTCTCAAATTGGCTCCACCAGTGGATGCAACATGATCTGATGTACTACAGCTTTCTGTCCAGAGTAAAAGCCACCATTAAAGTTAACCGCTCAAGTCTAGAGCAAATATATTCAACCAGGCTTGATCAGATGTACATGGTTCAAGGGGGTCTTGAACCGGTTCACTTTAGTCAGAACTTGTGTGTAATTGTTTCTGAGTCTTTACTTAGAATTTATACAGGATATGACACGTATGTGATGTGTGCATGTATTGTAAGCAACATTCTGTTGAATTCACACCACTTCCCTTTTCAAGAGCCATTATTGGGTCTAGTAAAACAGCTTCAATTTCAATTTTCCTTACTACTGCAAATTAGGTGACAATATCTTAATGAACAAAATGAAACAATTACTCATGCACTTGAAATTAATCAAATGTACAAGAGTAAAAAAGCTCTTATAGTCACTTTATAGATTTTCTTGCACAAATCATTACTCCACTATAAACCAGGAAATATACACGGAAATTCTGTACATTTGAACCAGTAGTGCTATTATTCTATCCTTTTTCATGCATCGTAACCATAGACATTGGCATTTATTTCAATACATGATGTAGTAAAACAAATGAATTCACATTTTTATACTCATTTTATGCTCAAATGTCCAAAATTGTTCTCACATTGGTATTGAACGTATTTCATCGTGAAGGTATGACTTTTGTTATCATGGTTTATCTCATGCACAGCTTATAACAGATTGGCACCATCATAACGGTGACTTTCTAGGAACTGTCAGTAAACTCTTTTGAATGCAAACATCGTTTAAATCTGTGGTTGAAAATATAAATTCGCACAAAAGATTTTGTGGACATTCGCCTTTGACCATTTAGATAGTTCCAAATGTTGTGTATCCCATGAAGAGCTTTAGAGAGGGTTGCCTGGTAGTGTTCAAAAAGCCTTTATTATTGATTCGATTTAGTTCACTGCACTGAGAAAGACACATCGGTCTGCACAGCACCAGATCAATAAAAGCTTTTATGGACGGTCTATTGTGAAAAAAAAAAATAATAGGATCTAGGCTATAACTAAGATTAATAGATAGAGAATGATGGAGGAAAACATCCAACATAAATCATTAACTGAACATATTAGGTTTGATCTATTTTCATGACAAGAATACACAAATTTAGACTCTCGCATCTATGTTATTAAATTGGACAAGCTGGAAAAATGCAGAGCTAAAAGTGGCCCCTCGACCTGTGCATTGAACCCAGAAACGTCTTGCTGTTCATCCACTGTGCTGAATCGTAACAGCCTATAGATTAGTTTACTTTATAATAATTGAACCAGCATAGCACAGTTGCTACCATTTTTTTGGCAGTCACACGCACACAACAGAGAGGTTCAGTTTCTGGGCGGAGTTGTCCAGGACTTCTTGAGTAACCAGTAATTTCCTGTTTTGATATGAATGTGTCCAATATGTGTAAAAGATAATTATTCATATCTTAATAAATGTTTGTCATATAATAACCAATCATTTAGATTGTTTTACTAGCAATTAGTATGTAATGAAAGACATAACTGATAATGTATGTTATAAAGTAGCTTATCAAATGTTTTTTACTGAAATGAGTGTTTTCTAGAAGCCGGCACAACGTGGCTTCAATCAACAGTTGCTGCTGTGTGTTTTCCTTACAGATGAGCAAAAACAGAGCTCAAAACAATGCAATAATGCATTTTCCAACTCTTAAGAGCCTTAATTATGAAGTATATGCAGTATATGGAAAGAAACAGAAGCTCTAGATGACTGGTCCATCCTTTTGCAGACACTAACACACACACACACACACAAACATGCCTACTCTCAGTGGTGACAGATGGTGGTGTCAGTCATAATGAGATAAATCCGATTGCTGCCGAATGAAAGATGTTCCTCCGATCCTGTAGAAGGGGGAGGAGGGAAAGCAAGAGAGAGAGTCGATGTGTCTGTGTGTATCGATGTGTTTGCTCAGAGGAAAATTGGCATGGTGGGAAGATGGGGATGTGTGTCTAGATGTGTGTGTGTGTGAGCAACGTTAAAAGGATGGCTGCAGTAATTCATATTCTGTTACACATGCAGACACCGTTCTCCTTTGTCACGTGTCCAAGCACAGTAACGCACACACACAGCACAGCAGGGTGGACACTGCAGACTGCTTGGCGATGCAGTGAAGGTGTGTCAGGTTCTATTGTTTCAGAATCTGCGGAAAAAAAACAAACACTCATATGAAAAGAAGAAAAAAAGATATATGTGGGTGGAGAATGAAAGTATGTATGCTTTGGAAATCAACATTATGGATCATACTTCTCATTTTTACTGACACGTGCACAGCTTGAATCTGGTAGATGCTTGACAGTGGGGGGTTTAGATGTTAGGGAACCGTGCTATTGATTCAAAGGTCAAGGGTTTAAGCCTTACCACAGCCAAGCTGCCAATGTTAGTGTTCAGCTGTTTATTCTTGAAGATGTGTGTGTATCGGTCTGCAAAAAGAAGTAACAAGGTCCATAAAGGAAAAGTACTATTGTTACTCTGTTCAGGATTTGCTGAATGATTATACCCAGAACATCTTAAACTATCTGGCTAAGATTTTGTTTATGGATGGTCACTATTCTTAACATGGAGTCATCCATGTTTTTAGCATTGTTGAAAATGTAGCTTATGAGAAAAGAGAAAATGTTTGAAAAAAAAACTAAAATACTGAGCTTATTATTTTCATGATGGCTAGAGCAAAATGATTTGGCTCGGACAGCCATCAAATGCTAAAACCAACCTTTAGCAAAGCAGATGATAAACCTGGACCCTATTCCCACCCAACACACCAGCTTATTGCTCGTCATCACAGGTTAGTACTGAGCAGAGGTCAGCCATTGTATAGCACCCTTGGAATCAAGAAGGTTGAGAGCCAGATCCCTGAAGAACAGTGGCTGCCTAGCAGAGCTCGAATTCAGATTTGCAAAGTTTGATTGTTCCTTTGTTGTTGGAACAATTGAGGCTTTTCTAGTTACCAGAGTGACACGTGGATTTGGAATGAGATGTCCGACAAGCTCATGGTCAGGTGACCACATGCATTTGTCCATATACTGTACATTATTTTCCCTCTAAGTATCATTAGTTAGTAACTGGATGAAACTGTCATGTTCTACAGGAGATTTCGTTCTTTCTCTCTGACACACTTTCCTCTCATTAACTGAGAAGAAACAGCAGTATTCTCAGTTACTATTATTAGATAAACCTTGTCTATTGCCACATTCTTACAGTGCTTCTGTCTCCATCTCTCTCTCTCACTCTCTCTCTCTCTCTCTCTCTCTCTCTCTCTCTCACACACACACACATACACACACACACACAGCATTCACCCTTTGTAAATACACAGCCATTTTGCAGCATGACCTTACTGACGTTATCCTCAGGCTATTTTCTCAATTTCCACCATGTTTAACTGCTCTTTTGCTGAATAAATCTACTATCATCAGTTTGACCTTGCAGCCTTTCTTTTTAGTCCACACAATAGCCATTTCCTTCTTAAGCCAGCAGGCATTCCCTTGCAGTTATGTAGCCAACAACGGTAGATTATTTTTTATCATTTATATTCTAGTTAATATCTCTCATGTCAGTAAGGACAATCTAATTGATTGGTTTTAAGTCATAATGTATTAGGCAAGCCCTTGAGAGATTTGAGATTGCCAGCATGGGTACATAGTAAGCACTTTGTAGGGAGGCTGTGATGAGAGGCACACAGAAAACTTCTAAAGATTTTAAATCGACTGTTATACTTGATAAATGAAACGTCCACTTTAATAGATGTTATCTATGAAAATCTGCTATCTATGGTTACTTAAAATGAACTAATTTATAGTACCAGTGTATAGTCGGATTAAAGTGTTTCCCATTTAATGCCATTTAATCAGGTAAAACAATTATCAGGGTATTAGAATAGTTGAGCCAGAAGGTTTGAACCATTATGAATTTTGTGCTTGTTTGGGGGAGTGTTATCATTGTTTGTTCATGCAGACAGTTCTTCCATAAATGATTTCTAGTAGGTAAAGCTTTGAACTACCCACTGAATTGTGCATTGTGGTTTTGCCATGCAGTTACTGTAGGGCTCTTGAGCAAGGCTCTGAGCCCTCTCTGCTTCAGGGGTGCTTTATAATGGCTGACCATGTTCTCTAAACCCAAGAAGGATTAACAGTTTATGCTTCCAAACCCAACAGTTTAGCCACATTAAAACTTTTTTTTTTGAAAAGAATGTTTATCTACACTGTTTTTGCAACTGAACTGAATAACTGAAACAAGACTTGTTTCTGATCTTGAAGTCTGACCAGGACTGATGCGAGTGCATGAATGCAATAAAACAAATTGATTCAGCTTTAGAGAAGCATTTTTGGCACTAGCACAGAACATTCAACGGTACAGCAACCGTAAAGATTATGTCATTTTATCATTTATCAGATATTGTATACAATTAATAAAATGGTCGTTTGTGCTTTATTATTACTTTTGCCAGTGTAAAACATTTTCACTGTAAAAATCTGTTCTCTGACACTTTCTTCTTGGTCTTCCCAAAAGCTGCCAGGAGTGAAGAGAAAGCTGACTGGAGCTGTTGATGGTGCTGCTTCACTGAATGGGGTCTCCGAAAACTCAATGAGCCAGTGCGGTGCCAAACGACCATGCCTGGAGGATGTTACCCTGGCCATGGGACCAAGCTTTCCTCAACCACCATTCCCTAGTGGAACTGGTGTGGGTAACCAGTCAAGAGGACTTGAAGGAAATCGACTAAATAACAACAATGGTTTGGGGTCCCCTTATACTATGCCCAATAAGCCTAGTCCGGGAGCTACATCTGTTGGTGGAGGAAGCTCAGGAAATCTGGTGTCATCCTTTAACTCGAGTGGGAATTCAGCAGCCTCCTCTGTAGAACAGGAACTCCAGGAGATACTAGATGAACTTACGAAGAATCCAGACCCATCTTTATCTGAGCTGGACATTGATAAGATCTTAGGGAACAAGGTAGATGAGCAAGCGAATACTTCTGGAAGCTTTGTTCACCCTGATGGAAGTGGAACTCCCAAACGTTCCCCGCAAATGCCTTCTCACTTGGAAGCCCATCTCACGCAGTCCCCTGGTTTCCCTCAAGCAGGCTCTCCTCAGATGGGCCCTAGTCCAACTGGTGGTCCTTATATATTATCTCACCAATCCAAACCGGTCCCTTCCCCACTTTCAGCATCACCCCTTTCCTGTTCATCTTCACAGACCCAAAATCAAGCACGGTCACCAATGCTTTCAGCTGCACTGTCCAGCCGCCCCAACTCCAGTTGGCGGGATGTGTCACGGGCTCAGCAACTTCAGCAACTGGCTTCAAACAGTAAGCATCACTCCACCAGCAGTGGAGGACCATCACCAGCTCAGACAGGCTTGCCCTCAGTGGGCCAGCAAGGATCGTCTTGGGCTGGCCCATCTCCACCTTATCGTCCAGGAGACAAGCTGTCCAACTCATCCCCTCACCAGCAACCCTTTAGCCCAGCCAGCAGCATCCAGAGTCCTCAGAGCTCACTCATCTCCAGCCTAACTCCAGCTCCATCTGCTGGACCTTCTCCACCTTATAGACCAGAAAAACTTGCCAGTCCAGCTCTCGCTCAGCCCCCATTTAGCCCACAAAATCCAATTCTTCAAGGAAGCACTCCTGCAGGTGGTCCGAATGCTGCTATCCAGGGCTCCCAAGCTAATTTTCTGAATTCCATAACCCCAGCATCGAGTTCAACAAGGCCATCTCCTCCTTATCGGACAGAAAAGCAACATCCTAGTCCTGCTGGATCAACTCAGCCCGGCAGCCAGTCGTCCACACAGGGATGTCCATTCAGCTTTCAAAATAGCCAAGGACTCAACATGTCTAGTCAGCTTTATAAAGCCATCACGTCTAACCAGCCTACCAGCAACAGTCTCAAACTTCTGATGCAATCAACACAGACCAAATCTGCTCAGCTGCAGCTCAGCAAAGCCACTCCATGCAACATGGGTCCAGAACCTTTCTCGTTGAACAACACCAAGCCTTTGAGGCATTTCGATCCAGAGCCACAGGCTTCCAAATTAGGAACTGTTTCCCTGGGTGGATTCCACAATGGCAGCATGCCGCCTACGCCCTCTTCAGCCACAGGTCATGTACATCTGCTTCAACAGCGCATGCAGAGGGGAATGCAAGCAGACGGCATGATACCACATTGCAGAGAGGTAGGTACTTCTAGGTGTTTCTTGTTTCTTGCTTCCTCTAAACATATACAAAGTTCTCTGGTGCTTAGAAAGGAAAATATATACATTTTACATTACATTACATTACATTGCATTTAGCCGACGCTTTTATCCAAAGCGACTTACAATTTAAACTTAAATACATACATGTTTTTAAATTAAGACAAGCTAAATTAATCAGTACTAATTGAACTGAGTGGTTTTTCCTAACAATATTTTAGCTAAAATTTCAACTTGTTATTGAAATTTGGCAAATAAATCAGATATGCCGATTCTGCTTACAGATCTAAACAGTCAGTGTTTAATCACATGTAAGCTGATCTTTTGTTAGCCAGCATGGCATGAAAGCGGCACGTATAATAATCACATCCTTGTTATTGCAAGAGTTCTGGTCTAATCGCTGGTCTTACTGTGTCTCTCTGTCGTATTCTTCAGACCTTTGTATCTGTCTGCTTGTAATAAAAAGATGGTTTTACTTCGAGTAGTCAATAGAACATCTTATGACATAGATTGGGTGGGTAAAATAAAGAGAGGGGGGGGGGAGAGAGAGATATCGCTTAGCACGTTTCCTCTTCCTTGCTTGTTTAGATTCAGGTATGCCAGCTCAATGCGTACTCACTTGGAAAGGTCCTTTATAAAAGAGGGGAGGATGGAAGGGATATTGTGGCTCCCTGCAATGTCTAGCTTCTACAAGGGGTCATTAATGACTGTGTATACATGGGTGGTTGTAGGGAAGGAGGGTTGGCTGATGGATTAGGAAACATCAAAGGTTAATTGAATGGACAACAGAGATGAGACTAGAAGAATGTGAATGCCTTTATTTGTGATTTTCATTGTTGACTATTGAACGTATATCGAGTAGTTACTTTTTTACACTGATTTCTGAGTTTTCATTTTGTGTTCAAAGGTCTCAGAAGACTAAAGAAGCTTATTGATTAAATGGAAGCTGAGAAACTAACCCTGGCTTTCAATTAAATTTTTAAAAAACTTTTAACATCCTGGGGTCATACCATCATAAATGGAAAATAAATCCACCTTAGTACCTTTCAGAGATGATGATTACTCAATTTTTCTGGCATTGCCTACCATGGAGACTCGAACATTTCTGATTCAGTAACACACAGCCTGTTCTTAAAAAATGTTTAAATGAACAAATTCAGTCACAGTAGCACATGATTTTACTTACAGCACATTAAACTTTACTCACACTGTTTATGCATTTTGTATGCATTTCTGTAAACAGTCCAGAAAATAAAACCCTGCAGTTCCAATGGCTATTTTGTAATTTCAAAAACTAGGATTTAGATTTTTTTTTTAAACCTTTTTAAATATATTTTTTAAGAATATTTCAAATGAATAAGCTTTTATATGTTTTGTATAAACTGTATAACGATTTACGTAATCGTCAGTTTAACGATGAAACGTGACAGTAATAGATGATGGGTTTTTTGGGTGTATATCCAAACTTCTCCTTTTTCCGAATTAAGTTCCTAGTTTGTAAATTCTTATTAGTATGGTTGATTCCCCAGTACTAACTCTGTTAGTCATATCTGTTAACTATGTTTTTAATTCTTATTACACTGGTATTAACATTTACCATTACATTGTCAGTGATTAAATTAAGGGAGTGGTAGCATAGTGCACTGTCAACTCACAGCAAGAAGGCTATTGGTTCAATCCACAAGTGTCCTTTCTGTGGCATTCTGCAGGTTTACTACTTGTGCTCCGGCTTCCTCTAAAAGTCCATTGACATATAAGTTAGAGTAACAATATTAAGTTTTTAATGACTGGGTTTGATATGACTTGTGAACCTTGGGTAATGACAACATCCTAATAAACAAACAAACATTTAATATACTTGGAATACTATTAAACAACTCACAATTGATTAGTAATAATGTATGAACAGTGTAGGTGAAGATCTGACTTTGTTGTTAAGACATAAAAAACTGTACGTCTTAAACTGTATACCATTTTTCTATATATGTAAAACAGTTTAAACTGGATAACTTGATACCAACTGAAAGACACAGATTGTGCTGATTTAATTGACTAGAAACAATTAGCACTAATTATTTTATCTCTTAATAGCTTATCTCGTTGTTGCTTTTATATCCCACAGAGTTACCAGCTTTGGGTATTTCGATTGCTAGTGCCTGACAAGAGTATGTGCTTTAACCTTTTATTACTAGTTGCTTGTTGTTGTTAAGAACTTGTTCCGTCGAACTGTACATTTTGGACATCCTTATCAAAGCATATCGCAGCCATTGCGTGTGCGTGCGTGCGTGCGTGCGTGCGTGTGGTTTCAAAGTGCCGCTCCAGCATTGTCTAACAGGCTTCCGATCTGTTTGAAGGCATAGTCATCCTTGCTGAGCTTAGTAACCCTCTTTCATCAGTCCAATAAAAGATGATGAATTTTTAAGGGGGTGGGGGGTGGCCATTCTTTTGGCAGGCATGGCTGCATGCTAATAGGGGCCCCTCTGACATGAGGGTCGGGAGAGAGAACATGCATATGCACAAAGTAGAACTGCTGCCGAATTTGTTCAGTGGATGAAATGATTCATTTTCAAATCACATTTTATGCTATTTTTGCTTTCTGTTTAGACCGTTGACTACTCAGGATATGAGTGATCACTATCTCCTTTACATCCTTTGTGAAAATACTTGTCTACAGAAACCTCATTCCACTTTAACATTTTGTACTTTATCTTCTTTATACTGCCTCTACTGTTTTACAATTTTATATTCAGTTTAAGTATAGGATCTTGAGTCTGCTTGGACCCACCCTCCTCCCGTAATTAAACCTTCATCTGGACATGCTAGAGCCTTTACACAAGGACATGAATGGAAACTTACATCTTTACGTTTTACACCAAGCATTTTATTAACTTTCTTAACCATA
>JAOTRQ010000028.1:1700836-1719589 GCA_028565875.1 Hoplisoma paleatum
GTCCTTGAGCAAGACCCTTAACCCTGTCTGCTCATTGTAAGTCGCTTTGGATAAAAGCGTCGGCTAAATGCAATGTTGTTGTTGTTATTGGTCTTGGTTTTTAGACCAGTGAGGAGTGGTATCAAGTGATGGTTGATCTGGAATATTGTGATTTATTGTGGCTAAGCTCGTGCAGGGATTGCTGGGAAAAAATGCATGTAATGCCATCTAGTGTTCGTCTTTAGGAGTGGGTGGAGCTCAGTAAACTGAGTATCACTGTTTACTTTCTTTAAGGATTGTTTAATTTACTCTCTCCGTAATTCCTGCAATAGGTAGATTGGTTTCCCTTCCACCTTATAGGGAAAAAAGAACCATGCAGAGGGTGGAATGGCTTTACTACATTGTCTCTAGTTCTGGTTCGATGAGTGACTCTGTCCCAGATGAAGCAGTTAGTGATGATAAATGAAGGATGCTCTTGGTTGGTAGCTGATACCCGTAACAGAAGGATTTGTCAGTTTCTGCTGGAGCTGCATATGGCTGGTAGCGAGGTGTCGGATCAATAGCAATTATCAGCAGTGCTGCTGCAGACACAAACCATTCATTTCTTCCGAAAGAGCAGCATAATACCCCTCCATCACACTCCACCCGAACCCTACCACCATCATACACATACACATATAATGCCAGTTTAATCGACTGGACAAAATCAGGCATCACACATTCAATGTTTTACTTATTGAGAACAATTAGACCACCTATTGCATGTTTTTCTTAATGGAACACGATACCACGTATAACACGTTTCTGAAACCTGGGCATAAGTTTGTATGTTCTCCTTGTGTCTGGAGCTTCGGTTTTCTAGTACAGTCAAATAACATTGACCGTTTGATTGGATTAATCAGATTGCCCTATAGCACTTAAGAAAGCAATCGAGAGAGTATCGAGTGTATTTCTGTAGTTATGGATAAATGAATCACTTTTTGTAAGCTGTTTTGCATGTTCACTACCTGGTTCCCTCTGGAAACTGCCTTCATCTGGGTTTTCTTTCACCTCTGGAAATTTAACTGGCTACTCTAAGTTGTCCTTCTGGGAAGGAGCGTGTTAGTGGCTGAGGGGGTGAGTAATTGGTGTGTAGAATGGCACTTGAAATGGGTTTGTTACTGTGCACAGTAGTGGTGGTCCCACACAGCTCTTTGGACCTGCCAACGTTTCCTTATTTCCACATGGATTTACTAGAGGCGTTCCTGATTTACAAAACATCAGCATGTGTTTCATCAGAATGCTCGTTTATTGTGGTAATTTATGATAAATGAATGAATAAGCTCCAAAGTCTCAACATCTGAACATTGGTCATAATGAGCTGAAATAAGTGTTTTGTAAAACTACTCTTATTTAGGGTTAGACTTTGACTCTGGTAAGCCAAGAAGAGTTGTGGGGGTGCATTTGGGGTGTGTGTTCTGTGAATCAAAATTTGGTAATGCCTGGTCAGACTGGCTACATTCAAGCAAAGCCTGTTAAAGTATCTCAACCTTCTGTGGTCATTTTCAGATATTGATGGTCCTTGCTGTTGGGGATAGGTTGTGTAGTAAAAGGATACTGTCTTGATAATGTGATCTATATATCAAGCGTGTGTGTGTGTGTGTGTGTGTGTGTGTTGATCATGTGATGGACACTGTATTGTGATTCTGGCATTACCGCATACATACTTCAGTCATTATCAGATGTTTCCCCTCCAAGACTGATCACCAAGTTTGGAAATGGAATGTAAATCAGTCTCTATTTTCTTTCTCTCTCAGGAACAGAACCCAGGGATGGTGTCACATCTTCAGGACCCTTCCATTGGGCCGCGTCCAGGACAGACCAGTAGCTACAATATGCTATTGAAGACGCAACTGTTGAGAAAGCATCTCCAGCAGCAGGTCAGTCCTAAAACTAGAATTCCATTATTTATTTTTTATATGAAGAAAATATAAGTGATTGACTCCGTGACCAGGGAGCTGGTCAGGCTAGATTAGTGCCACAAGGTTCCAGAGTATTGGGTTTGGTCCAGGGCTCTGATTACACATACTATTATGTTGTTTGGCTACTTAAACTTTAAACAAAATCCACATTAAAAATGGCTGTACTCCATTTGCATTCGTGATGGTGTGAAACCCATTTGTGATTGGGGTTCCCCAATGTTTTAGTTTGAGAGCTTCAAAGACCATTTAATATAAAAGTAATAAATACTATTATTTAATAATTAGGTTGTTTGAGATATTCAACAGAATGTGAAAAAGAAACTGCCCACTAAACTAATATAAAACTAATATAAAATAATGGTGTCCCCTTTAACAATGACGGATTTAAATCACAAAGTATTTTACTCATCTTACTTATCACAATGCTGTGCAGGAACTTCTTTTCGGGTGTCATGAAGCAAAATCTGTATATTTCAGTCATGTTAAAGACAACTGGATTTTTTAGTGGTGTACTTTGGTTGTTTTTCCACATACTGTGAGGAACAAACACCACAAACAAATGATCATATTCTATTTGATTAAAGTCATTCTTTGTCTTAAATAAAATTTTTGTCACATTTTAAGTCAAATGTGTCAAATTCTATATTTGAATATACACAGCCACTTCCTCCTACAAATATATGCTGGCATTTTGACTAGATTTTGGGTTGATGGTCTATTTTTTTTATTTCTGGTCCAGGAAAAACAAAGACAGATGGAACAAATGAATGGAGGACAGATGACAGAGTGCCAGCAGGTGGCACAATTTCAAGGTATTGAACAAGAAGCACAATGTGTACATTCAAAAATAATAAAATGATCAGAATACTTACCTCAAGATTGTTTTTCCATTGTAGGTCCAAGCCGAAACATACCCCCTGAATGTAGTGGCTACCCGATGGATGCACTCCAGCATCCCAACCCCTCTATGATCTCATCCAGTGGCCCTGTACTAACCAACCGCATGGCTCTTCATCCTGGATCCCTTAATCAGACTGGTCACTCTGTTCCCTACATGAGTGGAACTGGCTCCAAGCAACCTTACTACCACCCTTCCCAAGACTTAGGGATGCCCATTCGCCCAAGTCAAAGCTTAATGGGAATAGGGGGAGTGCCAAGGCAACCTACTCACCCAGGACATATTGTAGCTAGACCTGGAATGTCCGTGACAAGTTTGGGAGGTGGTCCGGTGCCGAACAACCATCTTCGACAGGCATTGCATCAGGGTGGCGGTCTTCAACCACGTATGATGTGTGCCACTCAACAGCAGCCTCATTCACAGTGGCAGAACCAACATTTAGACCCACTTAACCATCAACACCTATTTCCAGCTGGAGGAGCTCCTTCAGTGTGTGGAACACCCCAGTTCCCACAGAGAGCAGTTATGCCAGGAAGCTTTCCTGGGGCCCGACCTCCTACAAATCAGCTAGTTTCAGGCTTAATGGGCAGACAGATCCAAAAGATTCCATCTGGTCAACCTGTTCCTTCCTTAAGCCAACAAAGTCTTCGGATGCGAGGTTCTTTGACCACAATGGACATCATGAAACCTGCCGCCCCAGTCATGGTCGACCCATCTCATGGCATGGCACCCCCAAGTTACCCTGTAGGCTCAATGGAGAAGCACTCCATTGTACAGGGCTACGGTCCTGGACAAAATCCAGGCCATAAACTGTCCTCCTATGACTATCCCATTCAGCACCAGAGCAATGGAAGCATGGTGATAGGATCTCAAATACCTGAGAGAGTCGGAGGAGGTGATGTGGACTTTATAGACACATTGGTGGGAAATAATGATGACTGGCTCAACAATCTAAATATGATTGACGAATACCTTGAACAGAATTCATAGTGTTGCTGATAAACCAAGGCATACTGAGGAACCCTGATGCCAGAAGAGCTTTTGCAGAATCTGATCTAAACATAAAAATTAAACTGAGTCTGTCATCGCTAAAAACGTTCTAATAGAGCTGGTAACTTGTATTAGTTCTGGTCTATTACATTATCTGTAGAGTTAAGAACCAACCTCACTTAAATACATTTAAACTAAATGTAAAACTTGATCAGGGCTCATAGACCTGAATACACTTATATTAACAAATAATAACATTTCAGCCAAACTGATATTTTATATATTAGATAACCTAAATGCCCAGCACAATATTTTGTCAACATTTGAGTTGCCCTTAAGTGACAAGCTGACACCAACATCTAATAGGAAAAGAAACAAGATTACCATTATTATGACAGTTCGGAAATTTCTGCTATTAATATTTTTTAAACATATATAGTGTATTATATATAAATATAAAAATCTTACAGGGCTCTTGGGTAGTGCAGCATTCTATTATACTGGTGCAGTACCTCAAAGTCTTGTCTCTTTGGTGACTCTGGAACTAGTAGAGGAAAGGCCCAATGAATCAGTGTATAAAACCCTATAAACACATGGGCAAGTGATTTAAATCTGGTTATCATGAAACCATCAGTAACGGCCACAATGCACAAGTATATCCAAACTTGAACTGGACAGAAGGAGAAGAGAACCAACTAAGATATTTATGCTTCCAACAATCGTTTGGCTATAGACCTTTACTGATAGGAACAACGTGATTTGTGCTCTTATACATGTCCATAAAGACATGGTTTGGTTAGGTTGGTGTGGGGAAACTCCTATATTCTGCTCACACACACACTGCTCACATTTATATGTGTTGGTCTTCTTGTTGAACGTCAGTACTTGTTAATGTAGCAAAGCAGTGTGCCATTTCAAAATCCCATGCTTCTGGTAAAGGATGCCCAAAATGATCATGATCAGCTGTCAATATGCTCAAACATAGTATAAAGTCTATATATTTCAGATCTGATAGAATAAGTGAAAGGGACAATCTTTGCTTGCACTTGCCTTCGATCTCTGGTTTCTTAATCTAATTTTAATATTGAACGATTCCTTGCATTATTTTTTTTTGTTCTGAAGGGAAATAAGGAAATATATCAAGTTGTGGAATAAAGAGACTGCTTCAAAATTATCTGGTTGTTTTCAGTTTAACATTTATGAGTATTTTTGTCTAAAATAGGCAGTGTTGTTTTATTCTATGAATTAAAAGGCAACAACACTGTTCATTTTATTAAACACATACCCATCAATTAAAAAATTAATTGATCATATTGAAGTGGTGTCTTAAGTTTCTCCTTTTATGTACATTCGCTACATGATGCAATGAAAGGTAAAATCTAATAATTATTGAATTACAATTACAATGAATTACAATATGACGATGCATGCCGGCACTCATGTTTTCATTTCACAGTTTTAACTTTGTGTGGTTTGTGCTTTTGAAAGACATCAATGTTGAAGTATGCTCAGTAAAAGTGGTACTGAGATATTTAAAGCTGTGTAGTATGTGCTGGGCTTTAATAAGCTGGGAAACACCGATGTTCTCATTTCAAGTGTGGCTCAAGGGTTCCTCAACAAGCAAATGTGCTGATGTTAAGTACAGTCTTAAGACTTTGGTTCCACTGGGCTTGAACACTGTGTAATGAGCTGGTGTTTGTGTTTTAACTGCAACAACACACAAGGGCATTCATTAATGAACCGCATTAACACATTGCTGGTTGGATATTCACAATGGAAATAAAACACAATATTGTTATTTCTCATGTAAGTTGTTTGATGGTATTTTGAAAAGGGGGCTCAATAATGTACATGGTAAACTATTTTGTAAAGTATGTTTTCATAAGCTCTATGATAAAAGGGTGGTATACATATTTATACTTCTTTTCTGCAAATACTTTCTTTAGCTTTTGTTTGTAAATAAGAACTAAAGTATATGAAGAAGAAAAAAGGACAAAAAACTGAACTGTAAATTCTTGTAATTTGTAATATGCAAGACAATATCATTAGTTTTTGCAGTAATACTGTGTATTACAATGTTTAAAAATATTTGTTATGGTTTTGACATAACTGGACTTCTGGTACTCCTGCCTGGCTCCGACTTTCTTGTGATGTCAGTTTCTGACACTACTTGCACTACAAAAGTCCAGTAGTCCCCCTGTTTGCTTCTTCTATTCTTACACGTTTTGCACTAGACATCATCTTTGACATATTATGTTCTATATGCATGATCGAGGGGTGACATCAAATAGGGGGCTTATACTGTATGCAGTATTTAGGAGCAAGTACCCACCACCACATCACCTATTTCTAAATCTATGTCTATGATCGTGTTTAAGATCTACACAGAATTAGAAAACACAGAGCAATTCTGTAATATTTTATGTTATATAAGAACTGAGTGCAAACTGTAGGCCGAGTCATCTGTACCAGAGTCCTGAGTTTTCCCCTTGTTCATGCTCTCTGAGTGAGAACATGAATTTAAGCCATTCTGATTTGTGCTTTCTCTGTGATTATTCAATTTTGTCTTGTTATTTTTTAGACTGAACAATAAACTGTACAAATGCTAAAATTATTGTTTGTGAATGTATTTATTTAGTTAGTTAATGCGGTCGTTTGTTTGGGTGGCTTGGTGGTTAGCATTGTCAAAGCAAGAAGTCCTGGGTTTGATTTCCAGGTAGACCCAGGGCTTTCAGTATTCATTCTGCATGTTCTCCCAGTGTCTATGTGGGTTTACAGGTGCTCCAGTTTTTTTCCACAGTCCAAATACATGCAGGCAGGGCAAATTGAAGATACAAAAGTATCTATAACTGTTTGATGTGATTTGTGACAAAACTCACCAGTTCACAAATTTAATATCACTCATTGAAATTGTTTTTCTTTCATTCATGTCAGTTGCATGTCTTTGGATGGTGGGGGACAACTGGGACCCTGAAACATTGTCCGTGATCCTCTGCCATGTTCTGCTAGACTTGTACCCTTTATAAAACTAAAAATAGTAGTAGAGGAAATTGTCACCTGGTCTGTCATAGATAATGAGCTAATAGATAATTATAGATAATAAATAGTTATAGATAATTTTGTATCTTCAATTTGCCCTGACTGCATTTATTTGGACTGTGGGGAAAAAACCGGAGTACCTGTAAACCCACACAGACAATTTCATACCTATTTATTTAATTCACTATCAAAGATACATTTCACATACTAAAACTATCACAAAACAGTTTCCTATTAGACAATCAATTTTTCATTTGATGCATTGTTTATGATGGTTCTTTCAAATTATATGAGCCAGAACTTGTAGTTTAAGACGCTTCTTTCTACGCTGAGAAGTTAAAAAGAATCGGTTTTCTAAATTGAACTCATTTGTAAGGAATCGACTCTTTCATTATCACTGGCGTTAAGCCGAATGACTGTTACGTCGACTAAAAAAAATGATTGTTTACGATTTATTTGTTAATTTATTTTCGTCTACAGACATTAACATTTAAATCACATTTTATATGTGGTTAAACATGTGAAAATAAAGCGAAATATAGATTTGGCATTTTATGAACTCATGCGCCTGCTTGGTGATGATCACGTGACGCTGAGTTATATAGGCGCTGAGCACACCGTAACTAGCGTTCATTACTGAGCTTGCGTTGTTAAGCCTGAGGTTTGCTGGTCTGCGCTCCACAAAATTTCTCTTCCACAGGTGATACCTGCCCGCTTTCATCGAGAACACTCTCCGGACTCTGGCTGATGTCGCCGGTGTGGTAGCTGTGGGTTACGCCGGTTCTTGTACCACCATGTACCACCGACTCCAGCGGCGAGCCGAGCCGCGCACTGAGTGCCCTCTGCTGGCCACACAGGGTAGCGAGTTCCCCTTTCTTTCTCGGTGTTCTTAGCTATTAACAGATAAGCTTCATGCTCGTTACTGGCCGAGGGTCACTTACTGTACTAATCATTTAATAATATTAACATTTGTAATAGTTTCTATGTTAATATGAATTTGTTCTTAAAAGTGATGAGTTATTGTCTTAAAAATATCAAACTGAATTTTTATAGTGCATTAATGAAATTTCCTGGGTGTTTTATCATCATGGTACGTATAAATACTACAGTTTTAGGAATTTTCTTTATTACAGACTACAAAGAAGATCCAGTCAAGACCGACATACAGACACGGGAGAATCCAGAGGAACACAACATAGAAGAAACTGAAGTGCACACACGAGAAGATATGGCGGAAAACCAAGAGGATACCAAAGAAGACTCTCAGGAATTTGGCATTAAAATAAAACTGTAATGCTGCTATTACAAACAGTGTTTTTTAAACTGTGCCCTATTTTTGAAGGTCGACATGTCAAACTGGCAACTGGTTGCAGTTGACCTCCTGTCTGAAAGAGATCCTGGGATTCTGGTAGTTCTTTTTATATTTTAGATTAGGGAAATGTAATGATTGTCATTTCTGACACATTATTTAAGATCAAACTGCTGTAAGATGAAATGTTTTGGATTGTTATGTCGTTTTACAGCTATCTGGCAAGGGTGAGCTCATCAGCGCATCCAGGTACAGCGGCCTTGTCTGTACAATGTATTACTGTTCCCAGATGAAGGTATTCAAGTATTAATAAGTATTGTTGCTCCTAACATACACTTGTGCATTAGTAAATCTTTAGTTTTTTGTCTGTTTTTACAGGTTTTGAAGCTGAAACATTATATGTTTTCATGATTGAGGGGACACAGGTTCTGCAGTGGTGGCTCTCCACCACAGAGGCCTCCCATTTTAACCATCTAGTAAGTGTAGTCTGATTATAATGAAGCTATGAAGAGATGAGTTTATGTGCACAGTTGTGTATTTGCAGTAAAACTTGACTTGGTTTTGCAGGACTTCCCTTTTTACACCATGCGATAAGATTCTTTCTCTGTCATACTGGTGAGAGAATTTTTATAGCTTTAAATATTATGCAAATGACACCTATTTGTCCAAATCGGTCTAATCCCATTTATCTTTTTTTGAGATTGAATCTGGGACAGTGAAAGAGTTCCTGTCCTGCCGCCGCCTGGAGAATTTTGTCAATGTCCCGTTGGGGAACAGTGTGGTAAATTCCTGGCTTTCCTTGACGTGATTACAGGATTATGGTGTTTTATTTTGTGTCTGGTTTGTTTACCGTCTTGAATTATGTGCCAGCAAACGTTTACCGAGGTGACGCAGGACTAGAGGCGCTTGTATGTGGACGGACATGAGGAGGCTGACCACCAGGTCAAGAAGTCCACTTATTATGTTCCACCAGACGTGGACTCCAAGTCAGACTTTGAGGTAAGTCTGGTGTTCAATTCTACGTGAGTATCGTTCTCTTCAGTTCCAGTGTCCATAAAAGATTTCACATTTTTCCATTAATTGTTGTCTCTACAGGACAGGGGGTGAGCTTTAAATCTAAGGCATGTTCCTTCATCAGGTATTATTTTACAAATGGTTTATTTGGTAAACACAGTAAGGTACTTTATAACTTTGATAGGTACTTTAGATAGAGTACTTTATTAATCCCGAGATAGGTACTTTATTAATCCCGAAGGAAATTGAGGATATATTCTCCACCTCCGAGATCACGGCCTCACAGATGTCAGTCTGAAGGTAGCTGTCCTTCATGAGGTCTTCTCTGTGAGTCCACCTTGTATAACATTTATCATATTTCGGATAATCGGATGATGTCTTACAGTTTTGGTGTCTTACAGGTTTCCTTTCTCGTTCAGACCCTGTTGTCCAGCTCTAACCTGCAGAACATACTTTTTGTTTATGGTAAAGAGCTGATGATTCAGCTAGCGACACTGAACAAGCAGGTGACCGATTTTACCAGGTTACCCAAAGCGGTTACCTAATGGAGCAAGATCGTGTGTAATAAGCATATGATTCTGTTTTTGTTTTGATCAGGATGTTCGGGAGGTGCAGCTCTCATATGAGAATCTGATTAGGTTCTTGAGGAAGCCATACAATCAGGAATCAATCAAGACGGAGCTGTCTGAGTTTCAGGTAAACGTCTCCTGCTGGGACACTTGGATGTGGGAGCCTGTGGCATAGCAGTGTTTCTCTATCCTTGAACGTTTCAGTTCACCTCATCTCATGATGGACTTTTTATTCTCAGTGTTGTAAGGAATTGTTTTTCATTATTAGGAGCAAATGATGGAGTTTCTGGAACTGATCTTCTCTCAGCCTCCAGAACTGTATGAAGACGCTGAACGTTTGGATTGTGTGGTCCTGACCTTCCTGGAGCAACTGCACAACAACCTACTGAGTAGTATTTCCATTTTTCTCCCTAAACATCGTATATTAGACTTGATCTCGATTTAATAATTACACAGATCACAGGTTCTTTTTTCCGTCTTTCTCTCATTTTTTCTTCAGTTTTGCTCAGTTGTTATTGTAGAGGTAAGTATGTTCTTCTTTGATACTTTATAAATACTAACATCGTTTCACAGGTTTTAGAGATTTTATATGAATTCATTGTTAATACTGATGATATTTTTCTGATTGATATTGATTTTTTAGTGACATTCACAATCACATTTATTTCATTCTTGTTGTGAGGATGGTGTATTTTGTTTAGTTTAATAAACTTGTGCATGTATTTCATTCTTGTGTGGATGGTGTATTTCATTGTTTAGTTTAATAAAATCCTTTTTTGAATCAATGTTTGTGTCTTGTTCTTTTTGACAAAATAACATAATTGAGATTTTACAACATGTAATTACTGATTCCAGTAAGAATCATGAGTAACTGAACTGGTTGGGTGGAAACTGAGTTGGAGCATTTTAACAATTTAATGGTGATTTTTAATCTCATTTTGTCTCATCTACCAGCGATGCACATTTTAATGGTAGTTTCAGGTATGTAATAGCAAACACAACCATACACTATTTGTAATCTTGTTAATGAACAATCTTGTGGAAACCCAGATGAAATCCACACAGATACTGGGAGAACCTACTAACAAGGAAATACTTTGCCACTTGCCATGGAAAAGACACAGTCGATGGCATATGTAGATATGCTTTAAATAGATTTAACTCTTCAACTTGATCAACCTGAACGTTTTCTATTTGTGGAAAATAAAATGTTATTTGTGTTATAGGTGTCGCATGAAATGGACTGTTTTTGTTATTGCGGTTTGAATCTTAAGGTTATTTTAATGCTTGAAGTATCACATATTACAAAAATATATATTCCCTCTCTGTGGGCCAAAACATTTTGTAAGTTCATATGCAGTACTTTCTGGAACAACTTTATACTCTATTCAATAAGAGAGATGATTCAAAAATAACAACACTGCTTCATGGTCTTCAGGATTTATACCAGTATCACATTTTACTCTTTTTTTCTCACAAGACTTAATTATAGAAATGTCGAGTACTAAAATGAAGATGACTTTTCTGTGAGCCAGAACAAACAAGGGTTGAAACTAAAGAAAAGTAACGCTACCTAAGTGTTTCCTTTAAGGTCACATTGCTGGTCCCAAGCCCAGATAAAGGATTTGGGACTTAGAAAAGCTGAACGTAGAATAGCAGTTCCTGGTTATTGCTACTCTTATGCTAACATTGAACAACAGCAAAGACTGTTTTGAAGTGATTTTACGTGACTGCCTTTTTCAAAGGCAATAGAAGTTCTTTCATTTGTTCAGAGTTCATTTCATATTTAGGGGGCTTTTACTCACTTTCTCTCCCTCCCACAACGTTATTCCTTTACAGCTACAAAAAACACGTATTATAGCTAATTCCCTTACTGAGGATTAGCCAACCATGCTGTTGTCCTGGCTGATTACAACTGATTACAACCACACATTTACTGAATGGACAAATTATCGTATATTTGGCCTTTTGGGGGATTATTGATCATATAGAAGACAAAATAGACTATCGTACAAATACGATAATTATCGTCCACCTGTAAACACCGAACATTAGTGACAAAGATAATTGGCCGTTGTTTCTTTAATTTGTAGTTTACCACCATCCAGTGGACATTTTAAGAACTACATGTCAATATAAACTTGAATTAAATATAAATATAATATAAATATAAATAAATAAAAATATATATATATATATATATTTCCCTCCTATTGTTTTATTATAATATATTTCATTTTATTGTGTAATTTTATATCTGTAAATAATTTGCAAAACTTTTATTATTTTTTTAAATTTGTACCTGTATTTGTATGTTTGTATTACAAAGCTTTGGCAATAAAATGTTCATATTTGTCATGCCAATAAAGCATCATTGAGTTTGAGTTTGAGAATAAACTATTAAAGCTATTGATTTATTTTTAAAATGACGCCAACCTTTTCAAAGATCAGGATTAGCTGTCGACTGAAACCGACTAGTCATTATTGTCATCACACAGATATAATGCCATTTAAAATCTCTCCAGTACATCAGCAGCATTATAGAAAATTATCTACATAGTGTCAGTACAAAAATAGTACTGACATGACAAAATTACGTACATTTCTAAAAATGGTAGTAAATCTCGAGCCACTAAAGTATGTGTACTTATTGTATTCTGTTAGTTGCAGTGTGCTAACTTAGATTTTTTATTTTTTTGTATGGTATTTAGAAATAAAAATATGTAATAAATGACAGCACAGTGGCTTAGTTGCCTCACAGTAAGAAGTCCCTGGTTTGATTCTTGGGTAAGATAAGAATTCTGAGTTTGCATGGTTGGATGGATGGATAGTTGCATCGATATATTAATAGAAAATTACTGATGCAAAGTCTTTGCACAGGAAGTTAATGTGTCAGCTGTTTCTACACAGTTAGCTCTAGATGATAGGGTGTTATTTTTAACAGTTTGCGCCCAGTTGTGAATTAAATCATTAAGGCAACAGGCCACATAAAAAGTTTGGGATTTCATTTTTTAATTTGATTTGATTTCTTGTGAATTGAATTGACAAAAACTGAAATACAGAGAATAGTTTGTAGCCATTTCTAGCATGTAAAGGAAGTTCACAGGAATTGTTGACTGATGAAAGCTTCTGTCAGTGCAGCAGTGCATCTCAGTTCTGTGTTTCATGATTTTGGGTTTCATTTTAGCTTAGAACATTGTTTTGCTTCCTCTTTGCATGTTGCTTTGAATTTGCATGTTGCATTTTAACAATCTTAATGCATATTTTTAAAAAGTAAAATAATGCATAGTATAATACATGCATTGATTTGACAAATATACAATGTATGCATTAATACATAATAGAACAAGCTGTAAAGCAAAAAACTAAGCTGTTTGAAAACAGTAATATGAGAATATGAGAATTTGGGAGTGTTCTCTACACCTCAAGAAATACAAAATACTTAACTCATACTGATTTAGTTATTGATGACAATTTAAAAAAAGTTAATTAGAGAATGAATTGTCCTGTAGGTGAATGATAGTCTATATGTATGTATGATGGCTTAGTAGTCTATTTACTGTTATAGAGATTAGAAGATTGCTGTTTCAAGCCCCATGACCACCAATGTGCTACTATTGGTCTCCTGAGCACGGCCATTAACCCTCAGCTGCTCAAAATGGTGTTTCTAAGTTGCTTTTTATAAAGGTGTGTGCTAAATTTTGAAAATGTAAACGATTGTCTGTATCGTGGGATGGACCTGTTATGGACTTGTACTATGTACAGTGGATCAGACTGCGACCCTAACTGGATAAGATCGTGGAGCGTCATTATTAATATTTCTAAGAAGCAGTGCAATATAATGAACCTACATTGTGGGTTAACCTCCACGAACAGGTCATGAATAAATGAATACAAGTAATGAACAAATAAAAGTAATAACAGTAGATGCGTTGACGGAACACAACTAGTCCTCCTTGTAGTCACGTGTCACCACTGGCGGTCCCAGTAGAAACAAAACTCCTGTATTTCACTGTAGTCGGGAATTTGACACGCAGCCAATGCGAGTGATGAGCGTAGTCACGTGACTCGGACAGAGCTGCTTCCTGCGGCTGTGCTAAACAGACGGGCCAGTTCAGGTTCGGAGAATTGCACTTCACGGGTAAGTAATTGCGTTTGCACGAAAAACTGCTGCTTGGTGCAGCTGTTGCGGTGTTTGTGAGGAATTTATTTTTTGTGAGGTATGAAATAGAAAAAATGATTCATTTTACTTTACTTCACGGCAGTGTTGTATCTAGGCCCGAGCTATTTCCTGATATAGGGATTGTGCCTAAGCGTTATTTTTTCCCCACCTGTTTTCTTCGGAGTCCCGCCCCCTGTTTAAGTCTTAAACGTTCTCATACGTTTTTATTTACTAGGGTTGAAATTATTAGCAAATCATAGAACAGGAGGTAAGACGGCACTGCTCAATCAGGATGAAAGAGGCGGGATTTGCTCGAATGTGGGTGGGAAAAATAATGCTGAAGCGTCCTATGCGCTAAATGTTGTTTAATGTACTAACTGTTGACAGAACATAGAGAAGTTGCAAAAGTTCCGTTTTTAAACGCATACGAAATATTTTTTATCAGTCTGGGCTTCAGTCAATGTTTAAAACGTTTAGCCGATAGTGTGGGATTCATTTGCTCTAAAATGACACTAATAATGTTCCATATCAGACGTGAAGTTGCCTAAAGTGTTAGCTGAGTGGCTAACTGGCATTTATTACCTTACTGTGAGTTGTTAGTTCAGGATAAAGGTCGAAGGTTTACTAATGATTATACTTCATTTACAACTAAAGCTTCAGTTGAAGTCTTCTGATTTCACTTACACTTTTACGAATTAAGAATTTTTGTGTGCTTTTGTGTACTTTCTTTGTCAACACCTTACTAACAACTGATGCCAGCCTATTTTTGAACCTTGTTTATATGGCTTCAGGGGATGATACTACACCCAAGCCTTCTGTGCCCAACCAACAGTTTTATAAAAGGATTTTGCTTTTACTTAGAATATAGGTCACGCTTGGAAATATTTTTGTTTGCATAAATATTACAGTTAGAACTGTTGGCAAAACGTTTCTGAATTCGATCATCAGATGAGGTGGTCCATATTCTTTCAACAGTCCAAAAACATGTAAATGAGGGGAATTTAAAGTACAATCATCTGACTGTGTTTAATATAACTTGGTTAATTATAACAAAATTAATAATAAATACATAAATAGATTTTTGGCAAAATTCTACAGACAGGACAACAAGTGTTAGAGCAAGAGTGTTCTGGTTTAGATCTCCAGCTGGAAAGGAGTTTGCATTTTCTTTCTGGCTGTGTTTGTGTGGGAGTTTTGGTTTTCTCTCACCCTGTGAACTGATTAATATTGTCTACTGTTTCCAGTTATAAATTATACTAAAACTGTCGGGAGCATCTGCAAAACGAAAATGAAAATGGCAGAGCTGAGATCTGAACACACAGCAGTTGTATACCCACATCCCAACAAAAAACTGCAAATGTTCATGGGACATCAATCAAAACCTTTATACACAAATGCTGTTTGTTTTTCTGATCAATGCATTTATCTTATCAGCATATTTGGAGCATTTTAGGGAATGATTAAGTCAAATAGCTTCTGGTTTATTAATCAGATGCTTGAGAGGTTGAGCCCTTGAGCAAGGCCCTCAACTGCAATACAAGAAACTGTATAATGAGAAAACCCAACACTTTCCCCTAGCTTCCTACCAAGCTGAGGAATATTAAGACCTTATCTGTTTATCCAGGTTTTAGATTGCATTTGTTTATGCATGTGGGTTTACAAACGTTTGGACAATTCATTATGTAATGAACCTGGCTGCAAGTTTTTGGACTGTGGGAGAAAACCTGAGCTCCCGCTGGAGATTTACAAGACAACAAGTACAAGTATTGAATTATTTTCTGTGGTGAGTAAACTAAGCTTAACATTTTCTGTTAAAAATACAGCACTTTCTACTGTTTAATTTGAAGATTGACTTGTTTTAAATGGTTTATGATCTTAAATTCAATATCCTAAATTGTGCCCTAAGTAAATCAATTCTTTATGGCTCATTGTGAATCGTTACAATCCTTTAACAAGAAAAGGCTTTTACAGAGCATGCATGGTGGTGAATTAGGAAAGGCTTTAAGTATAGGTGTAAATGTCAGGTACAGCCCACATTACTCTGTTAATGTTTCACCAGTCTGTTATGAACAACTGTGAATGTGCCAGTCCAAGTATTTATTACCACATCACAACCACCACCAACCGAGCTCTCCGTAACCCAATACTCATCTTTATGGGAATCCTTACAGTTAACCAGTTATCATGCTACATGAGATCAATGTTTTCCTGTTGCCAGGCAAGCAGAAATGAAGTTTCTGGTTCAGAATCTTACCGTATTGCTTATTGGTTTATTTCAAGCAGGATGGAGCAGTTTAATGAAAATATGTATATATTTGTTTGTTTATGCACTTATTTGCATTTGTAACAGACACACCTGTCCATTTATTCATTGGTGTGCTTATACATTCTTCCATTGTTAAACTTGAACTGCAAATCTGGTTGTGTTAGCATGACCATGTTAACTGATAAGACTCGCAACACTGGTGTGCAGTGGAGAATCCCACTAAGCCACCTAGGGCCCTTGGTAAACATGTTGTGTGAGGATTGTTTCCATAAGTGTATTTGGGGTTTACACAAAATCATTGTGGAAACACAAAAACATTGAGAAATCAGTTTTTTCACAGCGAGCCTAAACTCCTAGGAGTTCTGCTAAACTGGATTTTTAACCACATGGTGATTTGCTCCGATACTGAGAATTATTTGGCTGGTTTCTTCTTTTCAGCAACCAATGGAGTCTAATCAGTCTTTCACACAATTTAAGAGAAGTTTGTAACAGTAGAGGAGCAGACCTGCACCACTCAGACAGGGTAAATTCTGTCTGTTGGTCTTTCAGACACTTATGGCCTCATTGTCTCACATACACAGACCAGTAAGAAAATGATCACAGCTGACAGGTTAAGCGAAGAACTCTGATCATCACTGTTAGTGGGTGGAATATATTAGTGAGCCATTGAACGTTTTATTTTCAAACATGTTCCCAGTTTGCAGTCATCAGTATCTATCAAAAATGATCCAGTATATGAAGGGTGAACCGTGATATGGCCATGGGTGGTCAAGGCTCACTGCTGACGTAGGGAATGAATGCTGGCACGTGTGAGCTGATCCAACAGATAAAATGTTATAGATTAAACTGCTGAAGAAGTCAATGCTGGTTCTGATAGAATGGGGTCAGAATACACAGTGCAAAACAGTTTGGTGTGTATGGGGCAGCAAAAGGGGAACCGGCACAATATTAGAAAGGTGATCATAATGTTATGCCTGATTAATGTACTCCTGCATTTACGTAAATCATATATTGAGGGTTTTTTTTCCAGGCTGTATGTGCTTCCTTTTGGTGCTTTAGCATGACTTGTGAAATGGATGACTGTAATGGAGATCACCAGAAGTTCTTACATCTTGGTGTAAATGGGCTTTAGTACAGCTCTAGGAACACAATGTAGAATAACATACTCATGTTGAGTAAGCTATTTTTGCTGCTTTTAATCATAGACTGCAGGTTAAATATAGTCTAAGTGTTAACATCAACAGTCCTTCTGGTGTCATAGTATGTATAGTTAGCATTTTGGTAGGCAGTGATGGTTTAGTGGTTCAGATTCTTGGCTAGAGGCCAGAAGGTCGCCCCACTACCACCAAGTTGCCATGGTAGGGCCCCCGAGCAAGGCCCTTCACTATTACTTGCGGAAAAAATGTTGGTGCTCTGTTGTAACTGTAAGTTGCTTTTTTTAAAACGGACAAAAATGTTTTAATGTGATGGACCTCAATCTGACCAAATCTACCACATTTACAGTAGCGACTGTGTCTGTTTAGCTTTGTTTGTTAATAATATAAAAAGGTTATACCTATTCAGTACTGAAAATACTTATAGAATGTTGGGTTGATATTTGTTATGTAGTTCTTACGGGTCAGTGACCAATGTGCTGCCAGTTAGCGAACAACAATGTCAGTTCAAGTTAATTTATTTTTACTTTAAAATGAGTATTTTGATTATGAGCTGATTAATTCTGTAACAAGAAGTGATTAAGTTGGCGACTAATAGTGTCTGTAGTTTTCCAGACTACATTAAACGATACGTTTGCATTTAACAGCTAATCACTCAACTAATCCAGTTGATCAGCACTACAGTGGAATCTTGACTTATGAATAGTTTACCAGGCAGACATTTTGGCTTATGAACAATTTATTTGAAATAATGTATGAACAAATGTTGTGTTATGATGGAAATTATCAAGCAAACAAAACCTGTGATGTCACATACAAGTGTACAACACTTTTATATAGGCAGCAAGAATGGATTTATTTTTGAATGTAAATAAATTACTACTTCTGTCTAATGTACTAATGTGTAGAAGTATATTTATTTGTTTTTATTCAAAAATATGTTTTCGGTTCATGGCTAAAGACTTTACTTCAGGAGCTGACTATGTAAGGAGTAATACAGCAAAGCAGCTCACTAGGTTTTGACTATGGACCGTGTGTGATGTTTTCTTTATATTTTGTAAAATTCAGCATAAAATGACCTGAAAGGAGATGTAGAGAAAGTGTGGTTAGAAAATGACAAAAGGAATGTATGATCATGTATGATCACGTGTACGGTACTGTAATATAATCTGTGAAATTCAGTATTGTTTATTATAGTAATGGATGTTCTGAAATTTACGATTTAGTGAAACTATACTTGTATTTCTATCAAAAAAGACCTAATAAAACATTAAAAAGTTTAGGTATGGCTTGACAAAAGAACATCTCTTTGGAACCAATTAAATTTGTAAGTCTGGGCCCGTATTTATCAAACTTCTTAAGATTACTCTTAAGAATGCTGCTAAGAATGGACTTAAGTCTAAACTTATTCT
>JAOTRQ010000028.1:1719689-1749567 GCA_028565875.1 Hoplisoma paleatum
GAATTATTAGAAGATGTAAAGATAAAGAGAACCGATTGTAACTGTATTAAGTGTGAATGACGCTCGGTCTGAGATGCGGGTCACGTGGTGATGACGTAGTTGATGTAGTGACGTTTGCTATCCGAAATTTTGATTGTTATCCGAAGCAAATATTTAGTGAAATGGTTGGTCGTTATCCGAATTGGACGCTATCAGGGGCGGTCGTTAACCGAGGTTCCACTGTATTGATAAAGTGACCAGTACTAATACAGTCAATGTGCAGTTTTTTCATAACTTTCTATCTGTAAAGTATAATGTCCTTTGACCCATTGATTAATGATGAATCTTAAGTAGCCAGTTTTAAGTTTCAATTTCCGAAGTAGAGTTTGCATATTTTCCCCAGTGGTGATTTCCTCCCAAAATCCAAAGACATGCATGATAGGTAAATTGGACCTAAATGTCCAATAAAAAATAATAAAAAATGTGCATGGCTATGTTGATTTTGATTGTGCCAGATGTCACTAGCAAACACTGAGACAGGGCATTAATCCATAACAGGGTGACATTGTTCTGGTAAGTGAACCTCCTGCTTTACTTAGCAAGGTAAATAAATGTAACTTTCATGCAATTACATCCAAACAATGTTGCCTTGTTAGTCTTTCAAAGTTACTAGTGGAGATTTTTTTGTGTTACTAGTATCACAAGCACTCTACTAGTGCTGAAAGTAATTAAGCCTTTACATCTCACGTCAGCCAGCATCGTTTTTTTTAAATCTGGAAGGTGATTGGTTTTAACAGAGTACAGTTTAATGTTTACACTAATGGACACAATATAAATCCAAAGTAGGTATTTACTAGTTCAGATATTTTATCAGATTTTCAACATTTAACTTTCATGCAGAAAGCTGAAGTGGTCATGGTAACGTTATTAATGTTTGTGTGTATGTGTTGTGTGTTTGTTGAAGTTCTCAGCTCGGAACTGGTGGGTCGACTTCTAACAAGGGACCAGCTGAGGACCGAGCAGGATGCCATGTTACTGGAAATACAGGATATGACATCACTATGACAAGTAGTCACTTCTATTAAAACTGATGCTACGGTGACCTCACAAGCTACAAACCTGCGACACTTGCCTTAAGTGATTAGTTGTACTATGAAAGTTTACAAACTTAACAGAACTGTTTACACTGCACAGATTTGTTTTAAAATATACTTTTGTTTTATCTGTGTTATTTTATTAACATTTAAATGTAAAGGGCGTTAGAATGGAAAACATTGGTAAGCTGCTAATACAGTCAATGGACTAATCATTTTCCCAATTTGAAATACTTAAAATTTAAGTGATGTCAGATTTAAGCCTTACTTTTGTAACATGCTTTTTTTCATTTTACCGTTAGGAAACAATTATTACCAGAGGTTTTTGTAAAAGTATTTCTACACGTTTTCACATTCAAATTATGTACCTGGTATAAGAGAATTAAATCCAGTTCTAATAGGGTTTGTTTAAATCTACTTTTTTTAGATATTCACATACATTTTATGTTTAAAATCTATGTTATCCTGGATATTCAGTTAGGTTTAACTCAATTGTTGTACGTTTGAAGTTTGAACATAGTCTTGTGATTTATTATACAAGCAAGTTGCAAGGTCTGAATTATCAATTCAAGAGACACAGTCACAAACATTTCTAAAATCAAATCTTTTTGGAATTAAAAAAATATCATTTTGTTGTTTTCCACTTCGAGTGCTCTCCTGTGAGAAGGAGTTTTCTTGGTTCTGTCACTGCTAGAAATGTCATTGTTTGGAAATGTATTCAAACAGCAAATAATTTTATTTTCAATGGATTTTATTTGTCATTAAACATATACAGATGTACAATGAAATGTTTCTCGTCGCATATCCCAACTTGTCTGGAAGTTGTGGTCAGAGCACAGGGTCAGCCAACGCACAGCGCCTCTGAAGCAGACTGGGTTAAGGGTCTTGCTCAAGGACCCAGCAGGATTTGAACCCCCAGCCTTTGGGTTCACAGCCCGACGCCCTACCACTTGGCTACACTGTCCCTGTCATTATTCACTCTTTTCATAAAAAAACTCTATTCAGTAATTGTAAAACATCATTGTGTAAAGTAACTAAAATGTTTTAAAGCATAATAGTTTATGCCACAACTATATACTTGAAATGACATAACTAAATTATATTTAGATTCATAAAAAATTGGATAATCTAATGTTACCCAAATACATTCATACAACCTCCTATCAGTTACATTTGAAAATACATTACAGGCTCCTTATAAGTAAAGGGACTTTGCTAGTGGAATTTGAAATGTTAAAATAATATACAGTACACATAACGTGTGTGTCTGTGTGCGTACAGATCTTTTTGGTAAGAGTTTGTGTTTTAAAAAAACGACAGCTCAGCAAAAGTAAAGCAAAGACTGGAGAAAGGGGAGGGACTGGTGGAAAAGCAATGGGAGACGAAGGGGATGCGTAGAATGGTCCACAACAGGTATGACGTACAGACGAGGTAAAGGTGAAGGAACAGTTGTACAATTCTTCAATGAGCTAAAGGACAAAATAGTTATTGAATATTCTTTTTTCTTTTCATTTTCACATTTTGATTGATCATTGGCGAATATGGTTTAAGGGTGAATTTAGGTTTGTTGGTCTTTTCACCTTGGGATTTGGAATTCATTATAAAAACATCTCTTCTGTTACATTGGTAAGTTTTCCAGTTTGTAATGTCACATAATTAAAATAATCCTATGGCTTTCATTCTATGTACAATATGTGTTTAATACTGTTTAATATGTGTAATACTGTGTTCCTGACTTTTATTTTATTGCAAATAGATTTCACAAAAAATGTAATATCTGTGCAAATGTGTATGCATTTTTTGACCTTTTATTATACCTACTTTGGCACAAATGCTTGTATAACCTTTTCTCTGAGTTCACTGAATAAGACGGACTCATGTGAATGGACAATGCTCAAAGGATACTTTCCTTTTTGACTTGAAGCACTGCAAGTCCTAGGAAAGGGTAAAAGAGATCGGCAGTTTTTTAACCTAAAGAGATGGAAGGTGTTTAGGATAAGGTAACAAATGATAGTTGGAGAGCAATGGACAAACGATGGAACACCGAGGGGAAGTGTGGTTACTCATTGATTAGTTACTGAAGTGAAAACAGTCTGAATCAGCAGCATATACTCATGCAAAAGGGCAAACAGCACCACAGATTGTGAAAGAAAGGGGGGGGGGGTGCAAAAGCAAATCTGGTAATCTTATAGACATATATTGTCTTAAAATATGACACTGGCCTGACTGTGAAAGAAACCTAATTTGTGAATTTTTGAAATAGTGATGTAGTGTTAAGGGTGTTTAAGAAGCTGATGGCACACGTTTCTTATACTCTTAGTGATCAATTACCATGACAAGATGCTGAAAACAAAGGTGTAGGGCAAAATTTGTTGAGCAGTACATATCAGGAAACATCTACAGTGAAATACATATTACCGACAAGTTACAACCCTACCTTGAAGACACACATTTCTTTTATGACTAAAGGTAGAATGAAGAAAATAGTGAAAATGATTATAGCTTTAAAAGTAGTTTCAAAATAGGTCTTGTTGTCAGAAACTACAGTCACACACTCTCTATATAACCAGAAGATAAAAAGATCATCTGAAGTAGCTCTCTCCTGCCATGGACAGACAAACTAAAGAGCCAGTTGTATTGCCATTGCATTTGTCAGTGGATCGTGATTAATGGTGGAATTTGACCAAAATGTGGTTTTTTGACAACAAACGTAGGCTGCATTTAAACGTTGTATGTTGTTCCTTATCCCCACAGTAAAATCTACAACATATTGCTGGCACAGCGGCTTCTTGGGTAACATGCTTAACTGGGTCGTATTCCCAAGTGAAGTGGTTGGATTTTATGTTTATGAAGTTTGCATGTTCTCGCCATATCTGAGTAGCCAGGTGCCCCAGTTTCCCCCACCTCATAAATAACATACAGTACATCTGTTTATCTGCATTGTACAACATTATTTATGCTTAACCAAACATATTTTATTTTTATTATTGTCTTACAGAAAGTAAAGGCATGCCGCCAGGGTGGTGAAGCTGGAGTTCAAAGTAAAAACCAGAAATCTAGAAAAACCAGTGAGGATGAAACAAAGTTGCTCCCTAAATAAACAATGCAGAATCAACCAGAAGTTGTGACGGGTGTTACCACAATTCTGTCTGAAACAGGGCAGCTCGGTGACACGTACCTCCTTTCCTCTAACGTCTCTATTACTGCCTCATGCAAGATAGATGAGTCCTACAAATACATATTTTTACCTATTTGTTACTCTTTCACATTTGTATTCAGCATCAGCCTTAACTCTGTGGTGCTTTATCGGTCTTTCCGGCATACCAAACAATGGAATGCGTCCCTAATCTACATGGTGAATTTGGCCACCACAGACTTTATGTATGGCCTTTCGCTGCCATTTCTTGTGGCTAGTTACATAATGCAAGACAACTGGGTGTTTGGAGACTTCATGTGCCGTCTAGTGCGCTTTCTCTTCTACTTTAATTTGTACTGCAGCATTTTTTTCCTCACCTGCATCTCTGTGCATCGCTATCTAGGAATCTGCCATCCTATGAGGACCATTACTTTGGAGACCAAGCGTGCTGTGAAGGCAACATGTGTTATTGTGTGGCTTGCCGTCTTTGCCCTCACATGCCCAATTTTTCGATTTGCGCAGACAGAATATTTTTCTCGTAGAAAGGATACTGGAGCTATAGAGTTACACAATGTAAATGGTGACAGTTCAAGTGGTGAGTTGTTCCAGAACTGCTGGGATGATGCTATTGATAAGGAGTTCAAGGACTATGTTCCATATGGAATAACCCTTCATCTCTTGGGTTTCTTTGTGCCATTCTGCATCATTGCGTGGTGTTACTCACGTGTAGTTATGACAATATTTCAAACTCTGGACTCCCAACCTCATGATAAAGGACCTAGAACAAGGCAAGGAAGCAGAGCAGGGACCGAGGGAATGTCAATAATTCTGGGAGCTCATTCACCTTATGTTAACAGACGTCGCAAATCCATCAAGACCATCATAACTATTACACTCCTTTTTGCCCTTTGCTTTTTTCCTTTTCATGTTACACGTACCATTTTTCTGGCGTTAAAAGTGACCAGTAGTGTGCAGTGCCATGCAATGCGAATGGTCTCCATTTGTTACAAGATTACTCGCCCACTTGCCTCGTTTAATGCCTGGCTTAATGCTTTGCTTTATTTTCTCACCAAAGAAAAAAGTGGACCCTGCTGTCACAAACCACAACCCCCCCATCGTGGGCTTCTTTGGCCTTTAAGAATATTAGGAAAAGGAGGGAATGACAGCAATGACATTGAAGAGACAGTAAACCATAACAATGAAAAACATAAAGTTGAAAACATTTTCACTGATGTTCCCTAAGACAAAACCAAATGTTTTCGAAAGCTATAAAAGCTAGTCATGGATACGCAATTGCTCTGATGTATACTAAGGTTTGATTTGCTAACAAACTGTTGAAACTGTATCTTTAATTTGATAATTATTAATAATCTAATAGTGTGATAGCTTATAATTAAACATTTGATTCAGTATCGTATGAATTTGGTCTGTTTTGCCTTTTTTCTTTTTGTTACGAAGAAAATATAATGCAACTTGCATTTTCAAATGTTTTTGTTTGTTCTTCTTCTCCCTGTATTTTGTCCAATATATGTGAGTTGTGTAACCCAAAAAAACTATATTAACAAGTTGTCTTAAATTTGCTGAAATTATTGTTTTTTCCCTTGCTTTGATCTGATGTTCTTTATTGGTAATTACAAGAGATAGAGTTTAGTGAGTGAATGCTTAAAATGAGTTTTAACTGGTTAAAATATAAAAAAAAACTAGGCCATGGCCCGTCACGATCCTTCATGTATGAACAAAACTACAGTAGTTACATATTAATCAGTGTTCATCAATCAAAGGTCAAATAATCATCTGTGAAATTTACCATTTACATTGTCTAGTCTGAGATTTTTGAATGATGTCAATTAAAAGATAAAGATAAACTCTGATGATTGAGGTTTTTTATGTACATGTGAAAATGTAAAATATAATGCAATTCTTTCGCATATTTACATAAGGATGTAGTTTAAGGCATTAAAATACATCTGGACATCTCCTGCGCAGGCATATGTTGAAATCTTTTTACACTAGTAACACTAATGAGTTTGATTTGATTTGAGTCACGTGACATTTTGGAGAGAAAATGAAAAGCTTTAAAATGCAGTTGTGATGCCCAATGTTATAATTAACAGCTGATATCAGACCACATATTTCACTTGGTTCTTTTTTTTATCAGATTATGAAAGCTCCTTGTATGGCACCGGTTGTCCGACAGAGGGCGACGCGAGGAGAACACTTTATTTCCAGTTTGGAAATTCAAAACAAAACCAACAGGGTCAGTTCCCGACCTGCACTGCGGCAAAATAAGGCTCTGACCGTTAAAAAAAATTAACAAAAAAAATATTTTAAAATTCCCAGCGCAAATATTTCCACTCCAGCCACCTGAATTCGTTTATATTTTTGAAAATACAAATTTGCATGGCGTTAAAATTCAAAAAGACGTTGAAAGGAAATTTATATATATATTTTTTTCACCCTGCCTCGTGTCATCAGAGTCTAGAGGTGCGGCACTAAAGCATTGGCGCCATTTTCAAACTTCAGAGCCACAGAGACTATACTCTGTTATCCACTTTATTTCTATTTTCTGTTTTACTTACAATATATTTCATCTTTTATTTTTTACTTGGTGCGGTGGATTTATTGACCCCTGGAATAATTTCAGCTAAGGTAAATATATATAAATATATTTCAAACTTAGCAAAATATTGTTTTATGGCAATATAGTTTTCTTGTTTTGCACGTTTATAATTCAAGCCGTTCAAAAATATTATCTTAAATATTTTCGATCATGTTGTCCATCTCGGCGAAGTTTGTGCTTTGTAACGCTAGCACGGTTGACAAAGGAGCAGCCATTTCACTTCTAGTACAAATCATTTGGTTTGCATTTACAATTGTTTTTGACGGCTTATTGCGGGATAGAGCTTTGTAAACGAGTGTTTAACAGACTAATATTTTTAGGAGTTTTGTAACTGTCTAAACTAAACTAGATAACTTGTTTTTCAGTCAGTTAAGCCAATGACTAAGCTGTTTCAAATCATATGAGTGTGTGTGTGTGTGTGTGTGTGTGGAAGCTCTTGTAGTTTCACTGGTAGGAGTTGGCTTAATCTTCACTGTCCAATTTTAATCATCATTGTCTTCAAATATTATCACATAACTGTGACAGCTGAAACTAAAAGTATAGTAGACCCATCTGATATTTTAAATAAAATATAACATCATTTAGGCAGTGTTGCTCTTATGAAGTATTTTTTTACCCTCCTATCCAGTCTCTTATTTTACCCCCGAATAGTTTTAACTCGAACCACTTTACATGGTCGTTTGATTGATCTCTGTAACGGTTTAGATAGCACATTTACATAATTGTTTTATATTATTGCATAAACGTGCGGATTCTTGAGCAGAGATCACATTCGTTATATTTGTTTAATTTCACTTAGAAATCAAACTACAGTTACATAGCAAACATATTTTAAACACTGTTATTGTGTATAGATGGTTGAAGTACAGCATTTTGAGAGATTTTTCAGTCCCAATCCTATTAAACTAAGTATCTAGGTTTCTCGTACTATCCACACGTATAATTAAGAATGTAATATTGACTAGCAAAATAATCTGACATTATTACAGCTTGTTTAACATGAATTGAAGATGGTTGATTTAGTTCCCACTCATACTTGCTGTCTAGATACTGCATACCTGGTATTTTTAGTGTACCAGACATTACGATAATTAAAATGGAAAAACACAGATTCACACTGCATAATCATAGACTTGTTATAGTTGTTGACAGAAGTCAAAATTTATAATAATCTGGGGTGGGACAATTTTCTTCGTTTTAGCTTTTTACCAAGAGCTTCTTGCACTACTAATGAATATTCAATTAAATGTTTATCACTTTTGATGTGCTTTTAGGTCAAATATTTCAACAGCTTGTAATTTCATTTTCTTATATTTTGAAGTTAACAAAATAGCAACCACAAAGTAATAGGTTTCATATAAATGCTAGTATATTGTCAGTCTGTTAAATTAAAGAAAATTAATTAGTATAGCTTTGAACAACAAATAAGGTTCATAAATATTACGATTTAAAAATAACTGTGTGTGTGTGTATTAAGCATAATTCAATAGATCATTTTACTTCAGTGATAGCAAGTCGTTGCAAAACCTTATTTCTGCTGTTAACTAAACATTTTCCTTCAGTTGCACGAACCTTTGTCATATTATGTTGTCCGGAATGTGGCCTATTAGACACAGCAGTAACACAGCCATACGAGATGTTTGTTGAGTACACATATTATGTTATGCACACCAGTTTACTATGCATTAGGATTGTTCAGTGCCAAATGCAGCTAATTTTTTATTTTACTGGGTGTTGTTACATTTTGGTGCAAGTGCAGATTCTACATTTAAGTTGTTGAGTACTCGCCTGAAAATGGTTACATTAAAGTGCATTATATTTGTAATTAATTTTAGCCACTGCTTTTGCAAATTTGGTGGCACTTAGTACTTTTTCTTTTGTCATGTTTTAGCTTATTCATACGCTTTTTTACTACACTCAATTTATGTGTTTGATCAGATAGGTGTGGTTGGTGATGAGCTAGATGTTTTTTCTCATGGTCATTTACAATATGTTAGTGTTTGGTTACATATACTGTGTTGCAGGTACATTTTTTACACATTTGATCTCTTGACTGCTCATCTGAAATAAAACTGTTGCAGTAAGCATCCTTAGATTAGAAAAGGTCTGTATTGATTTTACATTAGAAATGTCTGGGCCCAAGTTTTGGTGCTTTTTCTTCTATGGACTTCCTGTTTTTGTGTGTGGTTGTCGAGCCTTAGTGAAGACATGTTTTGAGCAGAATGGCATACGTGAAGGGTAAGAAGTAAGAAAATGAACTAAAATAATTTACCTTCATTAAAAAATTTGGAACTCTGCAAATGTTTGAAAATGAATTCTAAAATTCACAATTTAATATATTAATTTAAAGTTGCAAACAACCTATTCCTAATGTGACCTAGGGGTTGGGTCAGCTAAAGAAATTGTGTGGAGGTATTTTTTAATGAATAAATCTGCTGCGTTTGTTAAATTGCAAAGCAATCCTATTGGCTTTTTTGTATAAGTTGGATTGTTGGTTTTACTTTTTAGCATGTGTTCTTCCTAGAAGTCTTTGTCTTGTCTTGTATGTGCGTGTGCGCACTCGTGTGAGTGTTTAAGCCCAGTTGTCCTCAGTAAAGCTATCTGTGGAACCAGATCAACATTTTCTCTACTGTTTGTTCCTAGTCTTAATCTATGCACGGCCCACAATGTACATAATGCAAAGTGCTATTCGATTGAACCACAAAACACTACTATAGACTGATTTTTATCTTTTGATTGTGTTTGGGTACTTTATTTTTGTGGCCGTTTTATCTTTTGTTTTCTTTTAACTTTCAGTGTAAACTAAGTCTTGACCAGTAGAAAAATGTTAACAAACTTTGTAAGATCAACATATATTCTAAAAGTTCAATTGTAGCACAAAGAAAAACACAAGTAAAATGTTTTTTTTGCTTCGTTTGCGTCTTTCCTGTATTTTTGCAGTAAAGCCTTCTCCCTCTTTTGTCCCCCCCTCTCCCTCCCTTTCTCTCGTTGGCTGTGTGAATGCTTTGGCAAGGTTACAAGAAATCAAGCGAGCGCAAGCTGCTAGCACTGGGGCGCTCCACACATGAAGTTTCACAAAATAATTTTTTTCCAGCAGAAGGTTAAACCAACAGTTCCCAAAATGTACACCCTTTAATAGGGACCCCAGCTGAACATACTAATTTTTTTGATGATTTTTCTGATCTCCCAAAAATGTTAATTTTAATTGTAGAAAGTGATGCCCCGGGAAAAAGACTACAACCCCTGCTTTTTATGCCTACCAAGTTCTTCAGGCAGCCTCACTAGCTACAGCTAAGCAGAGGCTGCACACTGCCTGGACTGCTGTTCTGAAATGGAATAAGAAGAAATAAGGTTTTATAGGCTGAAAATAATTGTGGGAAACAAATGTTTTAGGTACTCATTTTAATCTTGGAACCCCCAATCTAGTCTGGGAGTTCTAGTCCTAGACGAGTGGGTGTATTTTTGACCTCAAATTAAGGCTTGAAATTGCAATTGATGAGTATTTGTTTGGTTTTGTTTTCTAATTGTAAATTTAGTGTTTAGGTAACCTGGCTGTTTTAGTTGTTCTATTTCTGTGTTAAAATATTATAATTAAAGTATACATTTGCTGGTGTGTTGGAGCTACTTTTAAAAGATGATGAAAAGAAAACTTGAGATGTTTAAGCTGCTTTGAAAATGAAAAGAATAAATGTAGTTTATACAAATTGTTTTCCCTTTTTTCCAGGTGCAGAATTGACAAATTAAAAGGTGGTGTATTAGTGGGACACTTCTCCAATGTTGCTGAACTGGCCGAATAAAAGGGCTAAGGGGTAAGTTCATTTCTTTTACATGCCCTGTGTCAAAGCCTAACGAAATGGCCCTTGGTTAAAACGTGTAAGCGAAGTTAGGCCTGGGTGGGTCAAAGCGAGAGCTTGCACTTTCTCTCTTTCTCGTATGTACATTTTCATTCCCCACCCATTTTCAGTTTATCCTCTTCTTTTATTCACTCTTTCCCTCCCCCTTTTAATCATTCCCAATAGTCTTCTGGTCTTCCATTTTCTTTAGCATTCTATCTTACTAAAAAGCTAGTAATGAATGGAGACAATTCCTTTTTTATATGTGCAATTATGATATTACAACATGATAACTTAATTCATCAGGTTTTATTAATATTAATTCTAAAAAATCTAATTGTTTTTGGAAGAATTTAAGTTATCTATCTTATCTTTTTATTTGGTTTCATAATCAGTAAGGGGTTTTCTTTGAAGTCAATATCATGTTTATTTTATACAATGCTTTTTGTATGCATAGTTATTAAGTTGTCATGTTGCAAAGGAATATGATTTTTTCCCCTACCAACCTGATTACATTCAGTCCTAAATTATTATTGATTTTTGTTTAGTGCTCATCCATGTCATTGTTGCAGCTTTGATAATTTATGAGCCTTGTTTGCTGTGACTGCACCCTCTTTTAAATTGATCCACAGCTCCTCTAAATAAATAAAAACTATTTACTTTTCTTTTACATCTAACACTGTACTATCGATATTAAGTCCGACTCATTTCTCGAGATACTGTGTATATCCCAGTATTTTCGTAATTTTTTACTTAAAAAGTTTTTAAGGCATTAGCATAGGTAAGACATAACATAGGTCTTGTGAATATAATCTTGTATATTTTTTATGTAAATTAATCTTGGTATCTCCCCCCAAATAATTAGGATCATCTCACGTTATCCTTGTGTGCAAACCAAAGTACCCTTTAGCAGCACATCATGGTTTGTAGGTTTGTATCTCACTTTCCAAATCATTGTGTGCTGTTACTGGGAATCTTGGTAAATGTTTTTGTACATTAAATTCTGTTCGGCTGCAAAGCTACATTGAGGAGCTGATAGTGATAATACAGTGCAGATAATTCAATTCGTAATGCAGTCATAACAATGTTATGATAATGTATGTAATTTGCAATATTCATCAACAGTGCTGATTTAACAAGTTTATGTTTAGAGAAGTATAGATTAAGGCATTTGTACTATTTGTCATAATTCTTGGCAGCTCAATTGTTTTTGCCATTTTCTCAGTGTGTCTGACTTTAGCAGCACATCAATATTGGCAGCTGCCCTCTTCCTGGATTGCCAGTATGGTTTGTGCTGCTCCTGTCAGTCAGACATTGTCATCAAATGTAAATCATCCTGAGATGCATGACCTTCTTGCTTTTTGGGAGTTTCGATGAACGAGTGGAATTCTCCCGTTTACTGTAAAGTGTGTAAGAGTACTATTGGCAAACTTCAACAGTGATGTAATCCTTGTCTTTCTGTCTGTCTAACACAATCATTTGAAAATGTGTATTGATTTGTATTGTTATAGTGGTAAATTAAATTATCTTTAATAATTATTAAATTAAAGTGTGTTCATCCACCTCCTCAAATCTGAGAAGGAACTCATTAGGGATTTATTTTTCACTAGAAAAAAGAAATTTTCATACACACAGAAAAACTTCTTGATGTATACCAGTACTTGCTATCTAATTATATTTGTAATGATGGAACACTAGCCACATACCTAACATCGCAGTGAACATACTTTACCATATGAACTGAACCTGGCTGTCAAATTTTATGCGGATGCTGGTTGACTGTTGGGAGTAATAAACAAATTTGTATCTCCCTTGTAAATATTTGGCATTTCACATAGCTAGACCAATTTATTTACAGTCATGGTTGCACAGTATTTACTGTTAAGTTTTTTTTTATTATACATGATAAGTGTGAAGAAATCTGAACGTATTTGTTTTTTAAGTATTGTTTCTATTGAGAAATAATAACTAATGTATACTCACAACCTCAAATATGCTGGTAGAAATTTAACAAATTATTTTTATATTTTAGTTTTTTATTAGTGGTATGCACATACTCTGTGGGCAAAGAAAGGGAATGCATTCTTTTATTCCCTCTTTATAACTTTGATGATTTGTAACCTTTTAAAACTGGTAATGCACCAATTGACTCTGGGAATGGCCTATTTTGTTCAATTAAAATTTTTACAAAAAATATTTCTTAGTTGTTAACTGTGTGTTCCTAATTGTTTGTGCCTTAAATGAATAGAAAGAAGTTATTATTCCTTGTAAGCATTGCTTTTGTGGTCATCACAATGATTATTTGAGTTTTTTGTTTTTAATGATATTTGCTATAATAAAACTAACAAGAAATTTTTAGAACGGTTTGGAATAATCTAAAACTTTTTGAGACAAAATTGTATGTAGCTGTATAATTACAATTTAATGGAGCCACTATAGCCCTTCCTGAAAGCTGGAGAGATAGGATCTACTATTTTAGGATTGCATAATACCTTGGCAGACAGGTGTAAATACAATATATATTCAGATTCTGATAGCAGTATTCACACTTCACCCCACACCCATTACAAGAGGAGCTTAGGAAAGACCACTGTGATGTACCAGTGATCAGCTCTGCTTAATCTTCAGTACACTCTTGTACTTTTATACTGCATGGAATAAAGAAACAATAAACAATTTTTATCAAGTTTGGAGAGACATCGTTTTTTCCTTACAGTACACACCAACTCCATTTAGATGGCATCAAAAGGTTGTATACACCCAGCAGACACAATTAAACGTCATATGTGTGAGGCCTATAAATAAGGCCTATAAGATGTGTAAGGCCTATAAAGCATATATCTTTTTGTTGACTAAGACAAACCTCATTGCATATGTGAGCACTCCAAGAAAACTATTGAAGGTAAGTGGATACATGCTACCCTCTTAAATAACAGATTTTACTTTTGCTAAATTTTGAAATCTGTTAGTGTTGTAGTTAAATATATCAAACAATGCAATATATACAGATATATTGTATTGTTTGATAACATAGATTTCAAGTTGCGTTTATATTGTACAAATCACTAGTCCTTGTGAAAAATCACATTTTCAATCCAATATTTATTTTGTTTGCTTATAAGTTGGTACAAGGGAGAGAAGCGAGCCATGCATTTTTTTTTTGCCGTAAAATGATCACTCAACAGATTTCTACATCTGCATGGTGTACCCTTGCAAACGTTGCACTGTCAAAAATGCACCGCTTGCAACGTATCCTGACATTCCTTCATCTATCGCCCCAGTACCATATTGCCTTGAACTTCCTGTACCAACAGAGCTCAACCACCTTCAGGAGGAATCTGACAGGAATCAGACACTTTCTCTTCATGTGCAGCTGAACAGCAGAAACCATTCTACCCTAAGCGACCTTGGTCTTACAAAGTCCAACATGCGTCTTCATAGACAGTTAATGCAAAAGCCTCAACGCCGCACTGCTTCACAATGGGAACGAGTATCTGTCTCTTCCTGCAGCCTACTCTGTGGACCTAAAAGTGGAATACACTAGTGTGAAGATGTTGCAAGGTGCTTTGAAGTATGTTAAGTACGACTGGGAAGTTATCAGATATTTCAAAATGTCATTCCTGATAGGTTTCCTAAGTCTACGAAGTATTCTTGCTTTATTTGCCTTTGGGGCAGCCGGGATACTGAATTGGTGGACCCACGCAAGGTACTGGTGCCGCCACTACACATCAAGTTAAAGCTCATAAAACAATTTGTCAGTACTCTAGATAAGGAGTCGAGCGCCTTGATTTACCTCTAAGATCTTTTCCCCAAGCTGACTGAAGCAAAGATCAAAGCTGGTGTCCTGTCACAAATCAAGTTGTGGTTTATAAAGTGCAGTGAATTTCCTAGGAAACGAAATAAGATGAAGAGAGCGGCTTGGAACAGTTTCCTCGCAGAGGTTCACAGCTTCCTAGGCAATCATAAAGACGAAAACTATGCAAAACTGGTTAAGACTGATAAAGAACTATGCTACAATGGGCTGCAGGATGTTGTTGATGATCCATGTTCTTGATGCTCATTTTGATAAGATCAAAGAAAACATGGGAGCAAGGTGAGCACTTTTACCAGGACATTATGAACTTTGAACGCCTTTACCATGGACAAAATAATGAGAATATGACAGGTGACTATATTTAAGGATCGATTCATAAAACTGATTTGCAGTATAGTCATAAATTCTGGAAAACTACACACTCCTGAACAGATAGTGATAATCTGTGTACATTTGCAATGCAGTGTGCCTAGTTTGTATGAATGAGAAGTCGCAAAATCGTCTGTTTTTATAGTAAAAATGCATAGCTTTTGTTGCCGTGCCGAAATGTTTCATTTGTTTTAGACATAAGCAATTAGAATATAACACTAAAAGAATGGAAACAAAACTTACATCTGTAGAAATTATGGCAAATTCACTGGCTTCAAGTTAAATCAAGTACGATCAATGGATAGGCTGGAAATTTGTGATGTGCACACATTTGTACGCTGGAATTTACCAATAATAAGCTTACAACCATTTTACTTTAAAATAAAAGGTTTAATCTCAAGTTCATTTGAAGGTCAAAACCTCCTCTGAAAGATGGGAAATGTGTAAATTCAACTTGCCATGTAGTTCTTATAAAAGAAATACTAGTACAAATGTTTTGACTGTGACAGCTTAATTACACTGCCATGCTAACTGTTTTGAGAGAATTTTAATGTTAATCATACATTCTTGACTAACGTGCAAAACTCATTTGACTAGTATTAAACAATATATACATAACTGAGTAAAGTTCTGTAAAACAGAACTGAAAAATGCATGTTTGTGAATAGTTATTAAAAGATACACATGCACAATATTGTAATTACTTTATGGATACATTTGTAAAGCATTACAAAATGTGAACATCCCAAATCATTAACTTTTTCCCCACAATATAAATGTAAGAAATAAACCCTAATTGTGCAGCCTTTTAGAAGATTTTATGGTTCACAAAGAATAATGATCAGTATTGTCCAAATATTTGCATATGAAATTCAATAATTATTTATTTGAAATGAAAAAATGGCATAGCATAATTATGTCTATAAACAATGATTTGGAAATAACGTTTCAGTATTAGACAAAACAATATAAAATGTACTTCATTTACACAGGCAATTAAAAATATTTAAATGATTTGTCAGTATATTAACTGGTGGCCAATATAGCTAACAAATCTCTTATCACTGTAAGATTGTGTAAAATAACATTCTTAAAACAGAAAATTTTTTGGCCTAACCGATCTTTAGCGATGTAAAGGAACACCTGGGCTATGTTTTTTAAATATTTAACTGGGAATTTAGCAGTTGATTGTTTTGAAAAAAGATCGCGGTTCAGCGGGACAGTAGAGGCAGGTCGCTGGAGTTCATGATGAGACTTGAGTCTAGATTTAGATTTTCTACAGTGGAGAGAGAAGAGGAATTAAATTTGACAGCATCTTAATGAAAACAATGCAGCTAGGCTATTAACAACATCGAAGCCCACACAATTTTTTACAGAAAAGATTATGTCAAATGCCCATAATAAATATGATTTTCTAATTGTCTGTTTTTAAAACTGGTAAATTGGCTTTTCTGACATTTTGTTCATTATTATTTGCAACTTAATTTCATTCGACCTTTGTCCTAAAAAGCAGATCAACTTATTGCAGATTGATAAATGTTTGGGTTATGACAAGTTGATGTGTACCAGAGACAGTCTGCAGTTGATGACTGATCTGACTTCATCATTTGAATACAAACTACATGAGAGTGATGGAAAATTCACCATATACTCTAAATATTGTTTTAAAATATCAAGAATCCAAATAAACCGTAGTATATTTAGGGTAGTTCTAAAAAAAAACAGTCAGTGACCTTTGGAAATGTCCCTTTAAGATAACTAGAAATTTCTAAACTATTAAAGTTAAGATTAATTTTATACAGTTTTCTGGACCCTGGTTGAACTTCGACAGAAGAAAATAAGTATTTTTTGTCTTGCGTCTTTTTTATAGCTTATTTCCATAAGCCAAAAACGAAGACAGTTATCAGTAAAAAGTGCAACTTGAGTCATTATATGGAGTAACTGTATTGCTCTGTTATTATGTTGGGCTTTTGGAGAAAAACATGCAGCCATTAAGGCAAAATTTTTCCATGGTATGCTTTTATAGACAGTGCATGCACTGGCCTGCTTATAGTCCAGACATTGCATATACATTACAGTCCATTTTACCAAGGTGGTAAACACTGTCACTGTTTGTACTGACAAATAAAGGTAGCCTTTTATATTTATATAAATATTATATTTATAAAGTATAATTATTAAAATATATATATATATTATCAAATTATTTACCTTGATCAAAATTAAGCTTCTTTGCTGCTGAGCTGTCACCAAGTCCTTCAATGTCTACCAGATCGCTATTCACATCAGAATCATTCAGAGCACTTAGGGTAACATCTGGTGGATGCAAACAATACATTAAACTCATGCAATAAATATTCAGTAAAACTGTAGAAAAAAAGTGAATCTATTTAAACACTAAGCTCCTTGCTTGTCCTCACCTTGTGTTTTGGACTTAATTGTAATTAACTAATTGTACCCCCCCCCCCAATACAGCGATACATATGCACACTAAATTGTTTTTCCATAGAAAAAGTATTTACAGAAGTTTCGAGTGGACTATTAAATCTTTAAATCCAAAAATATTTGGATGCTCCCCTTAAATTCACGAAACAGTTTGCATCCCCACAATTATTTGTGTCATAGCAAAAATCATGGCATAGATGATATCAAATGGGTTTTATATATGTACAACCTTGAACCTTCCTAGAGTTGCTTGTCCGGCGAAGTTGGGCATCCAGGCAAAACAGGCCTTGGTCTAAGAGATAGGAAAGAAACGGACTCTGTAAAAGCTCTCTTGTGCAGATATAAAATGACCTGCTGGATAAACAAGGTCTATGTCAAAGATGCAAAATGCTGTTGAGTAAAAGACTCAAAATATCTGTTCTGAAACTAAAAAAATTAATCACTCAGCTAATATCATGTCTGCTGTAAAATGAAGGTAGCATAATTATGCTGTTGAGCTGCCAAACAGCAGCAGGGGAAGGGAAGCTGGCATAAAGCTAAAATAAAAACACCCTTTAAAAAGTTATATAATGACATATAGAAAAATTACAGTATCATGTACTATAGTTTTATATATAAATGTATATCCAACACATACTATACCTTTACAGTTACTATTAAAATTCATATTACTTTGAAACATTTTATTAGTTTCAAAGTAATTGCAATTTACATTAAATTAGCACATTAATAATTTCAACAAACAATACATTAGTCTATGGCACATCTAGGGAAATTAGCAAGTGTTATTAAAAAAGTGTTATTATTTTTTTATACAGTACAAACCACAATCAATACACGTATTAAAAATGTTAACATGTTACTGCCTTTTTTCACATTTCATAGTATGTTTTATATTATGGATTAAAAGAATAGGACACTTTCCCCCTATTAAAACAGTTACTATTAAATATTCTTTTCCATACACTAAAAGATTTCCATATTTGTAAATTGACATTTTCATAAATGTATAATTGTTTTCTGGGTTATTAATGAAGAGGATGAAATTATTTTAGCTATAACTTTGCTGAGATTACAAGAAGACGTGTCAGCTGAACTCATTAGTCTTTTAAAAAAAGTCTATTAACATTTGTAATTTGAAATAAATGTTCACTAATGTTAGCCCAAAAGTTTATTACGCATGGAGAATACCACAACGTGCTAGTGACTATTCTTCTTTACATCTCCAACACAGATCTGTTCATAAACATTTTTTAGGTAATGTATTCTATGTAGTATTTTCATTTGAGTAGATGTTGTGGATAGAATTGTTTATGGTTCATCTAAGTATTCAGTAGTCCCAGTGTTCCATGCAACACAAATTTCCCTTTCTAAAGTTTTAAATACAGTATTGGGCAATGCAATCTCTGATTTTATTATAGTTTTTTTCTGCAATTTCCAAACAAACATTAATCTGAACAATTGTTTTCTTTACATGTAAATAGGTGTTGACTTAAATACACAAGCTATAGTCAAGTTTTTACTTGAAGGTAATCATATAAAACAAAAATATGATATTGCTGCCTTTCACATTTGTGGCCATTCAAATGTGTGCATTAAAACTCACCTGCTGTTTTTGGCTTCTTAATGCTTGAGGAACCCGTAGAAGGACCTTGTAAGCCTGTTGTTACTAAGACCTGAGACGTTGGCATAGTCATAACTGTAGGTGCCGAAGGAGGAGCCATGGAAACTGGAACCTTTTTTGTACTTTTCTTCGGCGATTCAGTGGACAATGGAACTCCACTGTCTTCATAAAGCTTCCTCTTGACTGTGGTTTTGATTTGTGCTCTATACAGAAGTTAAATTGATTTGCAGTTAGAAATGTGGTATTAATATTTGATTATTTTAAAGCTTTGCTGATATGAAAGTATAAACACAAATTTTGACGCTAACATTCGTAAGCATTGTTCTTTCTCTTGAATTTCCAAATTAACACAACCAGTCAATTTAAAATAGGCGACCAACCTTAATGAACGCTTAACATGTGTCAGTCTCCAATAAACCAGATAAGCCTAAAACCTACACCAGAGACAATAACAATCAGGCACTGCATAGAAGCTAACCCATAGTAGGGAAACCTGATTGCTTACACTGTGCGCTTCTTGATGACTGAGCTGAGTATGTTCAAGTCGTCACCAAAGCGCCTAACTGCTGAGCGGAGCATCTCAATCTCAGTGTCCGTCCATTTAGCTCTGTAAAAACACACAGCAACCAGGAGACAAGCCCCATGATATGATCTAACAGTTTAACCTACTAGTAAAATAATGCCTAGATGAGACTTTATTCTCTTGGGGAAATGAACTAAAAGCTTTGAGAAATTCAAGAGAAATTAGGTTGGGTGAACATAATAATGTACATTTAGCAAAGTAAAGGGAAAAAATCCAAATTAGCAGAGACCTTTATTGCAGAAAACCGGACCGGTCAATTAGAGCAGTGATGACTTAGTGGTCAAAGTACCAGAATAGAGGGCAGAAACTCGCCAATTTAAGCCCCACTATCACCAAGTTGATACTGTTGCACCTTTGATTGCTCAAAAATAGTGTTCCATAGTAACTTTAAATCACTTTGGATAAAGGTGTCTGCTGAAAATTGAAAATGTAAATTATTATATTTATATTCATATGTATATTTGGTGATGTCTGCAAGGTATAAGCAATACAAACATTTCAGGAGAACTTGTGTTTTCCTAAATCCTTAGTCTGTCTTACCCTGCTGGACTTGAATCAGCCACTGGATGCAGCTGCATGGTCAATTCTCCTAACTTTGTAAAAGCAGCTCCAGCTGCAGAGAAGATCTCACCAACCTGTGCACAAACGTTGTTTACAGGGTTACTTTTTATGTTGACGATTTAAAACACAGACGACATGATCCAGTACCTACATAACATTAAACAAGAGTTACAGTCTCTGGATAGTCACCACACTTGTATGTGAGGATGTAAACATTACATAATGCAGGCGCTGCTTCCAACTACCTTTGTTGATGCCGAGGTCATTGTTCTTCCAAATCAAGTTCACCGAGCCACAGAATAACGCACAGAAGCTTTTCGACCAGTTTTATTTACGAAGACGCTCGATTGTGCAGAAACGATGACTCGATTACTTACATTTACACATTTAAACAATGTTTTGAAGCGATCGAGCGCATTAGTGCGCCATTTGGGTTCCGCTCCAGATAGCTGCTGTTGATTCGTCAGAATTGCGGCGCAGGCGGTGATTGGTTAGCGCTCCTCACTCTGCGAGTGCAGTCAGTTTTGCGTTAAACTTGCGCAGTGTGTCTGCGTACGTAGATCAGCAACCTACCTTGCAGTCTTATGATACATGTATTTAACCTAGTAGGAAGACTAGCTGTTCTGGGGAAACACTAGTCCTATGGTCGCCATGCGTTGACTCATAAATGTGTAACTCTATATGTCTGAAATATACAGAAAGTAGTGTAGCTTGCCAGTGTAGCTATAACACTGCCAGTATAACACTGTCACTACCCCCTGCCAGTGTAGCTATAACACTGCCAGTATAACACTGCCACTAGCCCCTGCCAGTGTAGCTATAAATGAGAAATCTAAAACTAAAATCTAAAACTCAGGTTTAGTACCTTGGGCCTGCATCCCCGACACTGCCTTGTACTCCACTATACAGCAATTCAGCTGTTTTTCATATACTTTGTGCAATGTAATAATGCATTCACGTGAATCATAACACATTGAATTGTATATTTAAATACTTTGTTATACAGTTATATATATATATTTTAAATATGGGTGGCATAGTAGTTTTAAATATGGGTGGCATAGTAGATGGCGTTGTTGCATCACAACAAGAAGTCCTGGATTCAATCCGCAGGTGGCCCCATGCATGTGTGAGGATGGGCATCCGGCGCAAAAGACCACAATCTGTTGTGGGGCCATTGCAGTGTTTTTCAAAATAGTTCAGGATGATTGGTTATAAAAGAATCAATCGATTTTGCCAAGAAGAAGATTATAGTAAATTGTATAGTAAATTATAGTAAAATATCCAAACCCTGTTGGATATGTTTTTAAAGAAGCTAAACATAATGCTGTAACAACTTGTTTTTATTTTCTTTGTTTTAAAAACTGGTGTTGGAATCAAATTAACAAGAGCAAATTTCCAGATAGCATTGTTAAAAACCTATAATAACAGTTTCCTAATAAAGATCTTTGTGGGAAAAGTCGGAAACTCTTGTTGAAGGTAGGTGACCTCTGAGCTCTCAGATGGCATTGCATAATAAATTATGATACATATTATGATCATTTAAAAAATGTATAAGCACTTCCTGCTTTGATAATCACGATTTAATTGGAGTCTGATTAGCCAATTATTTATTTATAATAAAAGTAAAAATCATCAATGAATCATATTTTGTAGTTTTTAAGATTATACAAATTTAGTTTTAATACGGTAATCACAACGCGCCCTCTGCAGGATGGAAATATACAATACACCATCGTGTTAAAATCTGAAAACCTCTATGGCGTCAGATCCCTGTCAAAAATAAACCTAGAAGAAACAAAGATGGCGCTCTCGCTTTTTAAAATCTGTATTGATCATCGTCAACAAAATAACTGAGCGTTAACCGAGCTCCTGAATTCTTCCCCGTAAAATGACTGTCAAAAACATGAGAGAGGAACGGACTCATCGCCTCTTACGTCTGCCGATTTAGTTTCCTTTTAGTTTCATGATTTTACTGTTCAGTTTTAGACTTTTACTTCTCCAGACCAGCTGGTCAAAATACACTTTTATAGGTTGTAGGTTGGTAATTAATCTCGACCAGCATTGGTTATTTCCCCCCCTGAATGATCTGCTGGTCTTGAATAAAGGGAATAAAGCAATTTAAATGAAATTGTGAGATTTGCACTATTATTAAGGTCACATTATATTCTACTTTATTGTTCTGTATCTGAATGTGTTTTGTTTATATTTGTTCTTAATAAATGTTCTTATATGTCCTTATTTTGAAAGTTTTGCTCGAGACCAGCCGGTCATCCAGGAATAAAATACTCAATGCTGGTCAAGTTAGTTAACACCCTATAGCACAGGGTTTGTTTTGACCAGCTGTTTTTAGCTAGATTTTTAGCAGGGTTAAAACATTTTGTCAGATTACAATACACAGCCAAACTGTTGATGTTTTAAAACCGTTTAAACCATCTTACCGTTGTTATAGAATTAGGGCATAGACTAAAATTATCTACAGAGTAGCACCATGTGACCACCACCAAAGACTGAGAATCACCAACACAAACTACAGCCAGTGTCTGTGGTTTAATCAAGGTGCTCCGGATTCCTTCCACAGTCAAAAAACATGCATGTGAGGTGAACTAATTATTAATATGTAACTGACATGCAAAACTTTATTCTAAAATCCAAATGAAAAAGAAACACCTTTCACATTTCTGTCAGAACAGTGTCAGAATCAGCTGGAATCAATAGAGCCAGATCAGGCCCAGTTTATTTGAGAATTGTGAGGTCTGATACTGGCTGACCGGATGCAACCCAGCATCCAATGTTTGATTGGATGACCAGTTGCATGCTCAAGCACAGCGTGTCACCATAGCAACAGTGTGAGGTGAGATGTTGTGAAGATGATGTTTGGTTCATGTAAGGTAAATTAATGTTTAATATAAACAATTTCTTACTTAAACAGAAAATGTATTAATTAGCTTTGGATTAAGATACAGAAATGCATACAGTTAGGTAATCTAGTAAGTTTTAGGTTAATTGCTAGTGTGTATTGAAACACTTCTGGTTAGCTAAAAGGCTAACAAGGGAGCTGAACAGGGATTTTATTATTGAATTTGATGAAGAATTGGGAGTGGGTGTGCTGGCGCCTGCCTGTGAAATCACTGATCATGTTTATTAATAATTTTTACTTAATTTTCTTGATCTTTATCGTTTATCTGCAAAGCCTGTTTCCATATAATTTTTGTGCATTTTGGTGATGAGATTTCCAAACGTTTCCATTTCGCTCAAGCATGAAAACTTTGCTGTATTTGGGTTTATTGCAAATGTTAAGCTTTTCTACTTGAGTTGTTTAATGCGCATTTTCAAAAATTGCAAAAACTTAATACAGATTGAAAATGTTTATTTTTGACAGTGATCCAATGGCATAAAGCATTCGATGCAATGAAACCTCATAAAGTACATAAACACATGACTTCCTTTTTTCTTATTATCTGTGTTTTGGGGCAAAATCAACTATGATGTGATGCTAATTAATATCTTAAACATTTATGTATAATTAGATTATAATATAACTTAAATAACTAAGTAACAAATAACAGGTCACTAGTTCAAGCCCCATTACCACCAAATTGCCACTGTTAGATCATTAACCTTCAATAGCTCAAGATAATGTTTTATCGTAATTGTAATTCCCTTTGGATAAAGTCTGATGAATACCGAATATGTACGTTTTGTACACATGATATAAATGTTATTTGTAAATTACTAGATAGATAGATCCCTTTTGGTGGTTTCTTCGGGGACATTGAGATCCCAGTAGCATCATAATTTGTGTCATATTATTATTTATTACACTGTGGACAAACTAAAAGACAAATAGAACATAAATCACTATTGGGAATCATCAGCATACAAAAATGTAACTTCTTGTTAATGCTTAGATTCGCTTTCAGCTGTTAGAAAAGCCAATGATTAGTATGCTAGATGTCTTTGAAACTTGTATAATAAATGACTTGACACAAATTGACACATGCTGACTCATAATTTATAGTGTAAATGTGTGGTGCACGTGCGTGTTTATTCATGAAACTGAGGCAGTAGTTAAATATAAAGGTAATTAAATATAAAAAAATTTAAAAACATTATACTCACGAATAAAATAATTTTATCACGAATTTAAAGGTACCTAACAGTAACCCTAACATAATTTGTTGGTAAAAATTATTTCTCCATCATTTTCCTCTGCATATTAAAATAACTGAAAACTAATAATTTTCTGAACAAATAAACTAATAAGTTTGTAAGAATAAGGCAAACAACTTATAAGCTAAATAAATCTAGATGTAAACCCCCAAAATATGATTCGCCAATCTAGCACATCTCAAAATAAACTTGCCTACAGAGGATGAGTGTTAATTAAAAAGTCTAAACATTTGTGAATAAGCTATTTCCAGTTAACTGAATTGTTAAAAAAAAATCTAGTCATGATTGTTTCAATGACATGTTGATTTTTATAATACAGGAGTTTCGTCCATCTTGTAACATTTCAACAGGTCAATTTGTTACTCTAAATTACACGTAGGATAGAATTGATAGACAATATTTTCTAAATTAAAATAACAGGAACCCACTACCAGCCTGATAAAGATGCTTAGTGCATCTATATCAGGGTGGTAGTGGGTTCCTGTTATTTTCTAACGCTCAACACCAAAGTTTGAGCATTTTTATTGGCACACATTTGACTTAAATTTTAAACGCTGTCTTTCTCTCTCTCTGATTTATAATGAGTGCCTGGGCACAGCACAAAAGGTATTGCAATACATTGATGTAGTGTGTGCTTCCTACAGAATAATGCTAGAAGGTATTACGATACACAGCTGTAGCATGTGCTTCCTCCAGAATAATGCTAGATCCAAAAAATGCTGCAATCCAAAAATCTATAACAACAGAAAAAAAGAATATACAGTATTATATACAACAAAAAGTGTCAAATTTGACATATGCATTAAAAGAAAACAAAAAAACAAATATTTTACTCAGTTTAATGAGATTTTATCAGAGGACTTTAAATAAGAGTGCCCTGAGGGGGCAAGAGCACAGGCAAATACCATGCAGAGTAGATGCCCAATGATGTTACCATACTAGTTACAGTGGTGATTTACAATATGACATTAACAACGCATTGGTTACTGACAGATCACTATAGTACCACCAAAACAGCCAATAATCAGGATCCCTGTTAGTTGCCATTCCCCTCAAATTTATCTTCATCAATAATACAAATTAAGTTAGTATTTATTATGCAATTATATCCTATTATTGCAATGTAAATGCCTGGTTTATTTTTAACAGTACAACTGCAATACTAATCATTAACAGTGGCTTAGTTTTACAAGGGATAACAGTCATTGTTGAATACAGAATACAGTGGGGGAGAAGCTTTAGGACATGCACAGGACATTTTACTTGACAACAGAGATTAAGAGAAGCTTTTATTGATTACGAGGTAAAAGGACAGTGGTTACTCAGAGCCACAGACAAGCATAAGCCCCAACCACTCTGTAGACACATGCACATACTTAGTTGCCTCTTCCTATCATTTGCGTGAATAATTTAAGACAGCACTTCATTTATATATATTTTATATTCTAAACCTAAAATACACAACTCTGGAGGTAATATGTAATGATAATGCTTGCTGAAGGACAAAGCACTTGTCAGTGTCCGTTTCACAGTGTTAAACATTGTGAAAATAAATAAAACTGAAATAATGTGTGTAAATCAGTGGTGTGACTTAAAGAAAAACATACAACCATGCGCTCCGAATAAATATACAAATACCTACATGTACTCAAATAAAAACATCAAAAGGTACATTCACGTCATAAAAAAATCATATCTAGATATGAACATAAAAAGCAGCACTAAAATATAATTTATTGCAACTATTGAATCTAAAGTAAGCCATCGTGCAACATGCTAGAATATGAGCCTTAAAAACATATTTTAGCTTTAGACATTCTCCTCTATGTACTGTTTTCCATCATACACCCAGTGCATCAGGTGAGTGATGGTGGGGCTGGGGTTAAGATGGCTGAGACAGCAGGCTGGCATTTTAAACAAGCACTAAGTAAATTACTCTCCTTCCATTACCGTAATGAAAATTCTTTCCTACTGGGAGCAGAGCCAGTTAGGAAGAGAAAAGTATTGACTCTTTGGCACACAGACATCACACAAACCCTTTAGGATGTGCACATAAGCACGCAACGTCCCAACAAATAATGTAATGAAAGTGGGGGTGACATTTACCAGTTGAAGACTACATATATAGAAGACATAGTAAATACTGATCCATGGAGGTGCTAAACATGGCGTAGGCTCACACACACGCTACCAGTTCATTCTTAGTTTGCACACCTGCACAAGGCTCATGCTGTGAGCACAAATACACATGCGATGTATTTAACAATCTCAATGAAACACATTGAAATCATGTACACACACATACACAACCACACATACTTTTGCAAGCAAGTACAAATTGGAGCCAGCAAACAGACAATGAACTGAAAGGGCACATGATTACCACGTTTAAGATATCAAATAATTAATCTGAAGCCACAGTAAAACAGCAGGCCATTGCACAAATCACCAGCTACTGAAGCACACAACATGATCGAAGAAAAACAAAAACAGGACAATCAAGATAAAAAAAAATGTCCATAAGTGCACAAATAGTAAACAGATTAAGCAACTCAATGAAAAAACCTGAAGTGAAATGAGAAATGTAAGATCCGGAGAACCAGACGGAGTCAGGGTTTCCAACAATGAGTTGTATTGAAACACAACTATCAGTGGTTAATTTCACACTTTTGAATTCTCTTGGGCTCTAGAGAATATGGTCACCATGCTTTTAACTCTTTTTGTCTCAAAGTCATTCTAGAGATCTGTACAACGCTCCTGCTTGCTATAATGGTCAAACTGGCTCTTCCAGTGCATCATGTAGGAGCTCCAGCGGTGAAACTCGGCTTTCCACTGTCGCTCAGCATCATCAATGTTGTCTGCATATAAAGAGAAAGTGCATACTTATAACTTTACACAACAAGATACTTTTAATACACAAGAACATTCTCAGTGACAAGAAGACTGCCGCTCTCTTATTCAGTGGCGTGTTTTATTATGGTAACAAACCTTTCTTGTATGAAATATAAATAGAGCAGGAGCAGAGGGATTTCAGATATAAACACAGATTTCTAGTGATCCCACTAAACAAATTACTCAGAGAATGAAGCACACACTCAAACTCTGAAGAACTGGTGGGTTTTAAGTTTGGGTCACTGCAGACACATTACCTCACACATATATAAACATGGTAATGTTTTAGCAACTTTAAATGCTGAACATATTTTAGAAGAAGTGGTGAAATGAGTGAAATCATGTTTTTACAGACCAAAATATAAATGACACTCAAAGAACTGTAAAAGTAAAAAAAAACATGTTTACCTCGGTTACATAACCATTCCCATTAATTACACTTTAAAATAATTAGTAAAATGAGGACACTGGCTGTTCCAGTTTTGAAATTTGTGTTATTGCAGCATTATACCAGCCTCACCATGTCAATGTTATCACCATATGCCAATGGATGAACTAATGGCATGTAATTCATAAAAATATCAACTAATGTTTTCAGTACATTATGTCAAATTCATCATCAAATGTTTGTAAATAATTTTCGGGACTAACCAGCAAATGATAAACTTACCATTACCAGTAATGTTGAGTAAATGAGGCAGAAAACGATTCCACAACACACATTGCTGTGTTTTTAGCCCTTTGTGCACCTTCATTGGTTCTGTATTGAGACCCACATGCTTCTGTTCAGAGGCTGTGAATGGAGGCCATCGTCGTCTAGGGTCTATGGAACCATCAACGTTGTTACCTGGATTACTTAATATGAACAAGCAAATAGAATCGGACAATATGTGTTTATTCATCATTCATTTAAAAAAAACATTTAATTTCAATTCAATCAGCTTATTCAAGGAGTCATAGGTTTCTTATTTTCTTACCCAGTCCGAGCAAAGTTAGCCCAGTACTTCATCATACGTCGACTGAGCTTTTCCTCATCTGCAGTGTAGTTGAGCTTTTTTTCCAAGGGCAGGCCAAACACAAATTCAATCTCATACCCATGAATCACACCCATCCACTTAGGCCAGGCCAAGTTAGAGGCTCGGTGGTCAAACAGGTAAAGGTAAACAGTAACTGTGAAAAACAGTGTTATAGTATTAACACAGCTAGGCTACATCTTGAGAATTATAATTATTATTTGACACAGCAGTGACTAAGTCTTTGGCGTCCAAGATTACTTACCCTAAAAAACTCTGGATTATGCAACAAGATACCAAGAAACGTCAGACACACTATGTTTGCATTTTTACTTTCAAACCTTCAAAATCTGAATGAATGGGCAATCTGTAAATGTGATTCTGCAGCACTGTTTCCCTTTCCTTGAAACATTTATTGGTTCATGTAAATGCCTCATTCATCCTGATTGGTGCTAAGGCAGCTAATGCGAATCTACCATACATGTGGACACAACAACAAAAGAACTGAACTTAGACTCCTTGACGAAACAGAACTGTGTCACTCGTGATGACAGTATCATTGTCCATCTAAAAAGTGAACCAGAGTCCAGTTCGGACTGTTATGACTGGGATGTCTTCAGGAATGTTATTAACATTTGAAAGTACACAAAGGATCTGATGTCAAGAAACTACTCCATTAAGACAGTTATGTGCCAACAAGCAGGATTAGTTACAACAAGAGATTATTGGGAGAACATGTAAACAATACAGAAAGGACCCTAACTTTCCCACCTGGAGATCGGATCCATGATCTTCAAGTTGTTAAGCAACAGTGCTAGCCATAGACATCGTGCCATCCAAACAACTAATTACTAACTAGACTAAATTTAACAGTACTCCTCTAATGACTCATGCCAAGTCACCGGCCAGAACGAATTTTCTTGTCATTTAAAAAGACAAAGCAATCCTGAGACATCTCTCCTGAATCCAGCCTTCATTTCCAGCCCTATCACCTCAGCAGGGGGGCCAGGCACCCTTCCTCCCCCAAAACCACAGTATTAAGCGTTGAATTACTAAACTCTTAAAGCGGCAGAATACAACTAGAGTTTGCACAATGCCACACTTGCAGGAAAGTTCCCTCCACTTTTTGAGCCCGACTCCACTGAAAGCTGAACTAATGACTTCCTGTCTAATGATATAACATATACCACATAAATGACCCAGTGACCATTTGCACCAATTCAGTACCATCAGTACATTATTTCCTGACTATCTCTCTTCAAAAACAAACAGCAGCAGCTTTACTCCCGAATTAGCTAAGTTCTTAAAGTCTGCAGATGAAATCAACCTCATTGGGTTAATCCTTGCTGACAGATAGGAGACTGACCATTTGGTTACATGGTGTGAAAAAAACAACCTAGAACAACAGTCTAGAGCAGTAAAGATCATGGGTGATCCTTTCCACCCTGAACCCTGGTCAACCACTCTCCTCAGATAACAGGCTGATGTCTTAACTAAAACCACTTGCCATAAAACAGTTTCTTCTGGACGGCAAATTGCCTCGTCAACAAGAACAGCATATTTGCTACTCTGTATGTGTATTGTTCCATTCCACTCTGGGTTCAATCCACAGCACTACTCACAACAAGTTTGGGATATTTTGGGATGTTTTGGGATATAAGTTTTAGGTCACACAAAACAAAAACAAATAGACTCAGAAACAGTTTTTTTTCCAAGTGCCATCGTGGCACTAAACAATAAAA
>JAOTRQ010000028.1:1755380-1768740 GCA_028565875.1 Hoplisoma paleatum
GAATGGAATTTTACAGGGACTCTTAGGGGGTGGCTAACGTGCCTAGAAAATGCGCAGTTATTGATGGATGATAAAACGCTGCGCATCAGATTTGGATCAGTGTTTAATTTGTTGCGCACGGATTGCAACTGATGTTTTACTAAACAGCGTGGGAAAACTGTTTTTTTCTTACTTTTGTGGTTTTCCCATTGATTTATTGCACCAAGAGCTTCTTGTAACCAGGAGTAACCTGTGTGTATAACCGGCATTCATCCCCTGAATAAAGAGAAAAGGCTTCACACATAGTCCTTAAATATCAATACAACTCAAATGTCTTGTAAGGATGTGAGAAATACGTTTTGTGGTCGCTTTACCTGGCAGCTGAATTAGTTTTGTGTAAAACAATACTGTCTTTAATTGTTAATGAGAATAAAAATGCCTAATATCAATTTTTTTTTAAATGAAATGCTGTGGACATTCAATCTCAAGAAAGCCTTTACAACAAAATTGCCATGTTAGACAATGGTAAATGATTGTATTATATTATTACACTAAGTGTACTAAGTTGATTATTTTAATAAACTGCTTTTAGCAAGCCAAATTATAAATGAACCATATAATAAATAAAGGACAATGAGAGGATGTGTGTGTGTGTCTGTAAAATAGGTTACATGCTTGTACTTTTTTGTACATGCTTGACAATCTGAAAATACAATTACATGTGAGCATCGGAGGTCTAAAAGTACAAAGTAGAAAGAACAACATTGATGATCATAATTTATACTTGCTTTCTACAAAGCAAAAACAGGTCTGTCTTGGATATTTGAAGAGAATAATGTAGACATTTTAATCTACATTATGATCTGTAATTTTGTAATGTTGGCTTATCTTAATTAATGTGATTAATTAAGATTAATGTGATTAATGGTTAATGTGATTTTTCATATTTACATTGTGCTTTTTATGTATCAAACAGAATATATATTTATATTTATCTTCTTGATTATCATCTTGTATCGTTAAGATGTTTGAATCAGCTTAACGCTCAATCGTATGGACATTATAAGGTTACTCTATAAGAGTTTTAAAATGTTATTAGATATCGCAGACCAAATAGAGCCTCATTTCGAATATTGACTGAAGTAATGAAGGATTGCATCGTAATTCTTGTGTCTGACAGAGAAGAAGGAACTGGTTGGGGGATGGTGTTCACGGCACAGCATGAGAATGTATGTCAGACAGGTGGATAATCATGCCCCACACTGGCATTTTTGTCTTTTAAATATGACCATGTATCAAACCCTTGGGGTTTATGTAAAGCTTTGGATGTTGTCTTTCAATCTCTTGCTTTGCATTCATGCTCAAATAGAACACAGGTTAAAGATCCCACAAACCACAACAATGACAATCTTGTCATTCTGATTAGTGTTTATTAGAAACGCTGAAGAACATTGAGGAATGGATTTTGCATAATATTCTTTTAGACAAATCTATGTTGATTAGTCTTGATGGTTGCAATGCAGTGACAGATTTGTTATAGATCTGTGTGTGCACCAGTGACTGTGCACCTTAACATACTGCAAAGTCATAGAGACGATCTAGTTATAATGTGGAGAGCAAATTATGAATGTGATCACGCTCTTATTAGGAACACATTGTAAGACAAGCTTTATATTACAGAATACACTTATTGGGTGATGAAGATACTGGGACAGAGACCAGAAGGTCACTGGTTCAAGATCGCTGACCACCATGTTGCAACTGTTCGGTCCCTAAGCAAGGCCTATAACCCTTGATTGCTAAAAAAAAAAAATGGTGTACCATAGTAATTGTAAGTTGCTTTGGATAAAGGTGTCTGCTAAATGCTGAAAATGTAAATGTATAAAAAGTGGGTCATTGGCCTTTGGCCATCTGGAAAGGAAAATGAATGACAGTTGTATTGGCTAAGATACTTTTGGGCTGCCTTAATCTGCTTTGTTGCACCAAGGGGTTTGAATTTACATTTACATTCAATTTTTATTTAAGTTTATTTTTAAAATGTATTCTAATAAAATAAAATGCTGCTTTGTTATATTCTTTAATTTTTCTAATCATTTCATCTGAGGTAGGTACAAAATACTAAAAATGGGACATCTGTAAAGTTTTATTTACTTTTGTGGTTTCCCCATTGATGTATTGCATAAAGTGTTTCTTGTAACCACGATTTTAATAGAATACAACTAAATGAAATATCTTCAATTACCCATATAAAAAGAAAACATAATGAGAAGATCCTGTGCAGGCCTGTAAAATAGGTTACATGCTTGAACTGTCAAAATATGAAAATATTATTTCACATTTGCATTGCAGGCAAAGTCTAAATGTAAAATAAAATCATTAAGTGCATATATTTTAACAGGTGACATTGATGACACTAGGTTTTTTTATATATATATAATGGTTATATAATAAATATATAATGACATTTGTTATGTTATTGTTAACAAGCTGGTGAAAATGACAGCTTGATATATCTTTGTAATGCTTTAAGAGCTAAATGAATTTGACATAAGCAATGGGTCTAGAATGTGACATTATTAGGTTTAAAGAAGAAAATCTAGAGAGACATCACAAGCGTCATGGGTAAGATACTGAACCAGGAATTAAATGATCTTCTGAGAAAAGTCCTTTTAGCCATCAGTTGATAAAAACTTGCTAGGTGAAGTGATGGACTTACATATCAGTCATTTAAATGTTTAAAATCAAATTAAAATCTGTTACAAATCATTGGACATAATGCTCACGACAGAAACCAAATAATGTATTTGATCTTAAAAATTAATAGGAACTAACACTGATGTAGTCATGACTGTTTATCGTATATTTGTTTATAACATGTTTTATTTACTTAACATAAGAATATGCACTATTTCACACTATTCCTAGTATGGTGTGCAATAAAAAGAAATTTGAAAATATTAACATATAATAAATAATACTCTAATCCAGTTTACAACCTGTGTTAATAATCTTTATACATTGAAATACTTCTTCATCTACGTGCTTTTGCACACATTATTTCTCAGTATTTAACTCAATCTGTGCAGTGAAACACAGACTAGGGGCAGAAGTGAGCACATGTTCTTAACGGGGAGCATTTAGGGATTCGAATTGTATTTTGAACTATAGTTTAATATGTGTTTTTGTTTGTTTTAATTTACAAAAAAATATTTACAGGAACGGTGCAGTGTCCTAAAGATTCATATTATAAGCGTATTAAAAAAACATTCATCCTTCTGCCCTGTGCTAGCAATAAACAATGAAGATCGAGAACAGTCTGACTTGCCTTGATGAGGTGCAGCCTCTTGATGGACTACAGTTCACCGTGGCCACAGAGGAAGACTTTGACGACATCATGGCCATGAGCCAAGATATTTATGGTGGGCTAGACTACCTTCCTATCCGCTATCAGTCTTGGCTGCAGGAGACAAACCGCACTGTCATTCTTGCTCGCAAGCAGGGCAAAGTGGTAAGACCTATGAGAACATTTTGTGGTCTCTTATAATGTAAATACAAACACTTGCCCCAAACAAATGAAAATGCCTTTGTGGTGTGAAATTGATTGTGCTTATTAGTAAACACTAAAAGTAACAATTTGAATAGATGACTTTTTGTATTTATGTGGATATTTGTGATTGTTTTAGTTGGTACACAAGTACCATAATGGACTCATTTTGTTGAAACGACTAATAAGCATTATTTACGATCATCATACATGTATAGTATTGTTATTACATACATTTTTCATGTGAATCCGGACTGCTTCTGTTAAAGGTCATTATTCACTGGTTTGTGTTTCCCAGTGGCAAGGATGGCACCTAGCCGACCAGGGAGTTTTGGCAGGGAGTTTTGTTGAATGGCAAAAAAAGCTTGTCAGCAGAGATATTGAGTTTTTCTTTTGATAAGCAGCTGCAGACCTGATAGAGTGTAGAAATGTGTTCTGTACAAGAACATGCAACATGTAAGCTGTAGTCAAATAATTGCCCTTCTTGTAACCTCAAACTTTTAGACTACTGATATTTATTGTTTCCTGAAAAAAAAAATCGTAGCAGATATACAGTTCCAGGCTTTGCTTGGCAGTCACTGCTGGGTCCTTAAGCAACACTCTTAAGGTGCTGTATGAGTGCTCTGACCCCAGCTTCTAAACAAGCTGTGATATGTTTATTTAAATGACAAATAAAGGCGTTCTATTATGTTCTATTCTAAATACTTACAACTTAGGTTACATCGAATAATATCATTACCAAACACTTTGCCATACATTTACTACAATTTCCAGATTGCACTGGAGTCGGTGTGTGTTATTGATGATGGAGAAACTATGCTTGTGGAGGGTCTCCGTGTGGCTGCTCAAGAGAGGGGCAAAGGTGTTGCACGGGTGCTGCTTCGCTTCTGCTCCCAATTTGTGAAGTCCAACTATCCTGAAGTTAAAGTGACCAGACTGACCAGAGATGACCAACTGGGGCCCAAGGACTTTCAAAAGTACAGAATTATCAGCAAACAGGTAATTTTTAAAAACATTCACAGGACTTGAAACAACATGAGATGAAAAGACAGATGTTACACTTGACAATACACTTGACAATATAAATCAAATATAAATCAGACATACATTTTATAACAGGGTGTAGTTAATCAATTTAGAAAGGTAAAAAGGGTATACATATGCTGTACACAACATTGAACCATTAACAAAAAGTTATGACAGGCAGTATGAAGTCAACAGTTATTAGATTGGTTTTTATTGAAGATGTTAATTGCTCCAAACACTTTGTTGTTAAACACATCACTCTTGTCGATCAAGTTTAGTATTATGCAGCATTGTTAACACAACTATATCTTTCTTGAACTGAGATTTAAATGCTTAAAAGTTACATACTGCTAAATAACCTGTTTGGTTTTGAATATAACAACGTACAAGGGATCTTCAATAAGTTTCTGCACTTTTATATTTTCGTTAGAACCTGTCAAGGCAGCAGAAGGAGTAGTAATTGGGCATGTGTAAGAGAGCTTATAGTTCAGATTTAGCTCCATCTGATTTCCACTTTTTGGACTACTCAAAGGAGCTATAAGGGGAAGAAGATTTTCATGTGATGATGATGCAAAAGCAGCAGTGCATCAGTGGCTACAAGTTGGATAAATGCATCGCAAATGAAGGTAACTATGTAGAAAAGTGATGTCATTTGTTTCTGAAACTAAAAAAGTGTGGAAACTTTTTGAAGAACCCTCATATTTCAATCTTCCTCTCAGTTTAGCAGCAGAAGAAATGATGGATAAAAGCTATGTGATTAAAAAAATATTAATAATCTTTAATGTATTAATAATTAAGTGGCAGCTTAGCATATATGTACAAACCTCAACACTATTCTTAAACATTTACCAGAACAGTTTATATGGCTCCCCCGTCCATCGTCAGGAGCTATCCGTCACACTGGACGACCTAATACCATCATTAACAAAAGCACTTGTTGTGCTCGCCTAAACAAAACAGTCACACAGAAACTACTAGAGCGGTACTCACAGGGGTGTTGAGTCATATATTGTCTCCATCAGGAACTGCACAGCTTAATTATAGCCATGAGCAGGAACTACTTGGCTCCCAACATCTTGAGAACATCTTGAGTTGTGGTCGTGCTTCTGCCGGGATTCTGTATGATCATTGATGATGCAGTTTAAAGTATAAAGTTATAGTGAACTCTGTCCATCAAGTCACACAAATTGTGAATGCACACTGTAACTTCCATCCTTTACATGCCCAAAGCCATTCAGCCCATACCATTGTTCACGTCTCAATTTTGTGTTTAATAATTCACGAACATTTTTACTATACACAGAAAAATGAAAATAGAATTACGTGCTAATGCATATAAATATGTAAAATGCAATTAATATGACATACATTACATAAATATACAATAATTTGCAACAACTAATCTGATGTCATGTATTATAATTTAAAACCAGAAACATTATTAATATTTGGAGATTTAATTAAAGGGTTTATGTATCTAATTCTAATGATTGAGTGATTGGTTGCTGTTTCTGTTTTTTAGTTCATACTGCACTAGATAAAAGTACATTCTGAAAAAGTTGTGGCATTAAAAAATTAAATTAAATACCACAAAAACATTTTACATTGCAATTTTGTCAGTTAAACAAAGATTAACAGACGTCAACAAATGTTTTAAAACAGATGTTTTATTGCATTTGACAAAATGCCTTAACTTTTCTATCAGTGGGGTTTTTTAAATCCAGGTTACATTTTCTCACATCATGATAAAACTCCTGTTTAAAGGGTATCCTGCTGGTACGCTTCAATGCTGAAGATCTAAAGATTCATCTTGCTGATCTCGGTGATAATGTGGGAATTGGAGGAGATGACCTGCCAGTTTCCCGTACCCCAGTGCTCTTGCAACCTTCAGAAATTAATGGGGTTTTCTTGAGCAGTAAGTCAATGCAGGGCGTTCTACCCAATGCCACTATTGTGCAAGATTGGCAGCCCTTTAAGCCTTTGCCCAGCAACATGGATATCTTGCTGAAGAAAGATATAGACTGGATGGTGGATGACATCAGTGACCCATCTATGGCCAGCTTGTGCACCTTTCCCTTCCGTATACCTATTGGCGAAGACTGGTACTACCTCAACATTGACATGTTTGGTAAAGATCTTTCTCTAGCTGTGCAGCAACTTCTGTGTCACCTGAGACGCCACACCAATGTTTTAAAGGGCAATGTCATGTGCCAGGTGTTTCTGAACCCACCACTGTGGAAGCCCATGGCTGACTTCTTCAAGAACACCCTGAAAGTGGAGCTGGTGAAGGAATACAGAGATCAGTGTGTAGTTGAATCTGACATCATTTAGAAAAAGAAAAAAAGCTTAAGTCAGCCCTCACCCCATTCCTGGAGGCCAAACTATAATAACTGTTAGAGCTTTGACATCACTCAAATGGTTTCCTTTCATATTTTGCCCCAGAACAAACTTCCTAAATATAGAAAACACAAGGGCTGATAGTACCTTGTAGATAGAACCAGAGTGTAAATCTAGTTAAAATCTGTCAGACTCACATTTGAACATCAAATTGTTAATATTTAAAAACTAAGAATTAAGCATTATGCAACAATGCAGAATGTGTGTGTGTGTTTAAATACACATACAGAGTTGCAAATACTGTACATTTGTCAGGCACTTTATGATGAATCTAATAGCTTACCATAGATAGTGTGATTACTACTTTAGAGACCGTTTTGTCTGAATGTTGTACAGATGCTGCTAATGTGCATAAAATTTTAAAATAATTTTTATTGCAAAACATCCAAATGGAAGTTTTCAAGACATCATGATTAAACAAAGAAAAGGAAAAAAACTATGTATAGACACTCGATTACTTTAGCTTTTTCTTTAGGTTATAAATAGTTATGCATATTACCATATTATTTGTCCGAAAGAAGTGAGAACATAATTTTACATGACTTTTTCAGTCTGCTTCATTTTACACAATCAATGTCTGCTAGTAAATATGAATCAATATATAGTTGACAGTAACTGCAATAAGGAAATAAAAAAACATGTTATTTAAAAAACTTAAAGTATTCCAAATGCAATATGTACGCTACAATGCTACAAGTCTATGTAGTTTTGGTTACACTTGTGTTTACTTGTAACAACAAATAGTTAAATATATCTAACCTAATTTTTTCACATTTCAGTTGTGATCAAAAAATTACAGTGGCTATAATAAAAAAATCGAACATCCAGACTTTAAATAGTGGCATTCTGGAATATGTATAACAATAATTAATTAAACAAAGTGACTCACTGTTAGTGGGGTTTTCATTGTTAGCAATCCATTTGAGAGGATATCAAAAGCACCTTTCTTAAAGACATGACTCTATCAAAAGTCTTCATACTGATTTTCATATTGGACCTCTAGTTTTATAATTCACCACAAATTGTTACCATTGGTTAAAACATCGCCTAGTGATTTTACCTCTTCATTCCAAAATACTTTGCCTTTCTCTGACTCATCATTGAAAAAAAACCAAGAATTTTTTACATATTGAAAAAATCCAGCATACTTGCATTAAGGAGCAAGGACAATACAGCCACTTTTTACTTAAAGTCTTGAAGAAGTGATTTTTTTCCTTCTTGTGTACCAGCATTTCTTACTCCTGAAACTTCAACACTCATCTGAACTCTGCTGAAACCTACAGTCACTACCCCTTAAAATATAAACTGGAAGAGCTTGAAGGAACCAACTGCTGAATTTTGACATGGCATGAGATGCACTTTAGAACTGGTCTTGCTTTGGAGATACCAAGACACTGATGATGCAAGAAAATAAATAGAAATGAAGAAACCATTTGAGATACAGAGAAAAAAAAGAACAGTTTATGTTTACCGAGAGAAGATGGTTTTCCATTCTTCCAAATCTTCTGATCCAGTGCATCATATTAAAAGCTAAAAATGCACAATTTATACAAGTATACCAAACCCTTTTCATGTACACAAACAATCTGGCTAAAATCACATTTATTAATTTGCCTTTCAAAATAACAGAAACCGTTAGTCTTGTGATTTAAGTATGCACAAGATCCTGTACATACTGGCCATTTTATTGATTGAAATATTTCTAGTTTAATTTTTTACACACAAGTTACAGTTCAATAAAAACTAGGGACCAGTTTAATGTTTTCTAACTAATGTCAATGTATTTATTGGTAACATTTTTACTGAAGTATAATGATGATACTAAAGGTGCAATAGATTTATTGTGATCTGTTATTATTAATATTCTTATAATCTTCTTGTCTAAGTCAATACTAAATGGCCAGACTTAACATTACAGATTGACCAGAAAGAACATAACGTGCAAATATGGCTTAATATCACATGGTTTGTGTTAGAAACCAAGTTTTTGTGCATATGTGATGGTTTATGGTTTATAAAACAAGGTACTAAAAAGCCATGAGCACTAAACCTTCATCCCAGTTGTAATTAGTTTATTGTAAAAGACTGCATTAGCGAGCTCATTATACTTTTTTAAACAATGTTTTTCTTAAAGTAGATTGTCAATCTCAACAATGTATGTTTTGTTATGATTGTATTGGGTTTTATTTTATTTATTTTGTGCAAATGAAACAGGCCACTTTCATCATCTTCACTCTGTAGACAATGCAGTCTTGTATGACAGAAATAAATGTTTAACATCTAGAAACCGATCTTAAATTACTCTTAATTGGAGTTAAGTAAAACTAAACTATACTGTATAACTGACCGTAAAAAAATTGAGATGAATATGAAACAAATTTTCTTAGATAAACGCAATCATGTTTTGCCAACTATTTATTCTGTTGTGAAAAAAAACTTTCTGTTTTTTTATGTCGTATAAAATGTATTGACATCTACAATTTACAAAATCTTTACGATGTGTAAAGTGTGTGCTTTAACAGGAGAGCAAATGTATTTACAAATGGGTTACTACATCAAGTGGCACTTTTGCAATTTGCCAAATTACAAACATGCTCAGTGCAAAGAACATCTTATAAATATTTTAGACATTTGCTTGTGAAACTGACTCTCTGCTATTATTGTGAAATGTATTTCATAAGTTGTTAAGAACCGCTGTAATAGTAAACAAATCAACCTGGATGTTTCTATTTGGAAACGGTTACTCCTTTTAAACACATGTATTCATATTACTTGGAGACTATAAACATTTAATCTTTTTTAAAGCACACAGATGCCAAATGATGTTTCTGCTCATTTGATATGAAGATCGCTGTCATAAAAACGTGTGCAATTCTCATTAACATTCATATGTAAATATTTAGGTTAAATTCTGAACATGTATCAACTGATCAAAAACAAATTGAAAAGTGAGAAAATGCTGTCATTGAACTCACGAGCAAACTAGACTAATTGATTCCATATTGTGCGCATGTGTAGATGCATGTGCATCTGCTGCATCTTGTTTTGAACACTCATTTGATTTATATTTCGTTGCTCTACATCATTGCTTGCCTTGGGATCTAAAGCAAATCTCCCATAATAACGGGAAAAATAATAACAAGACGACTGTTGTCACTCAGTCCTTTAAAACTCTGGCACTCAATGCCTTTCAGCAGTATCGACGAAATTAAGAAAAACGAAATAATAAAGTTCATATCTGACAGACTGACACTGGAGTAATAGTTCACTTTTTTGTTATTATTAGTGGGCAACAGAAAGTATCATCAGGGGGAGGGGGTGTTTACATCTGGAGTACACTCGTGTAGACAAGGAGAAAATATATATTCCACACAGAAAGAATCCAGATCGCATCTCTTCTTGCTGTGATCCACTTAATCACCATGCACTCCTACACACCTTTTAGATCTCTGTAGAAAATTATAGAGATTTTTCTATAATTGTTGTTCATTATAACTGAAATAAATGTAAAATTGTAATTGATTTTTTTTGTATTTGGGTACAAATTAATACCAATAAAGAAAAAAATAATATTTACTTATAAATGTAAATACAAGGAAGACACAAGACGTTATGTCAGCGATCTTACTCTGAAAATCTAAAATATTTAATGAGTACTATACTTGTAAGTTATTAGTTAAATTGATGGCATTCTTTTCTGACAGTTTTTTATTTGTGTTTACTTTGGACAGATCGGCCAGCTTTCATACTATACTATATAAATATAGATATTATAACATTAGTAATAGAAAAGGCTAAACTGTAAAAACCATAACATTGAGACTTCGCTGCTTCACTGACGATTACTTAACTAAAACATTGTAGGCAGCATTGTAGGCAAAAGGGGATGGAGCTTAGGTGTCTGGTTTTCATTTGATGGATTTCTATTACATACTGTTTTGTACAGCATGTTCAGTGTTTCGGCAATTAATGGTTAGAAAGTTACTTGAATTTGTATGTTAACCTCAAACCTCTCTTGTGGTTCTGGTTTCTTGTTTCAGATCACATTTTCAAAGGAACAAATTAATAGCATTGTCCATGTTACAGATGCATTTCGAGCACTTGGGCCTTGTAAATGTTAAAGCTATTTGGCAGGATTCAGGGAAATGTTAGATCTAGGTTTAATAGAACATATTAAGTCAATTCAATACTATCACTAGAACAAAAAAAGATACTAAAGAAAACTGAAAGCAAACTCTGATGAAGGCTTAACAGTAATGCTCTGGGCAGATGGAGAGGATAGGATGTGTGACAGTCATTGTGTTACAACATGGCAGATCCTCTACAGTAACAAGATCACAGGCATATATAACTAGTGGTACAGTTTATATAATGTAATGCTCAGAAATGATCAGAAGTTTGTTGTAGTTAAATGCGTTTGCAGTTTCAAAAAAGACATTTGGAAAGATTCAAGGAATATAAATGTAAGGATTAGATTACACTGACTTGCATATGTGAGTGAAAATGATCTCATGATTGTTTCATGGTGTCAAAGTGCAGAAATGGAGCTTGTTTAGGTGGTAGTTCTCATTTTCTACTTAAAGCTATGACTTAACTCTGAAGGTCTAGATGGAAAGAATGAGCAAGTAAGGTTAAGTTAGTGGCACAATGTCCGTACTGTAATTTTTTAAAATATGATTCAAAAGACCTACCTTAAAGCTGCAGTACATACACTTCCACAAAATAAACCTGGATACAGGTACACAACATTTGGGGAATAATATTTAGATAACCACTCTGCTGCATGATTTGTATTTAGTTTTATTTAACTGACAGTACCTACAGATTTAGCAAAGAGCCACAAAATCATTTCCATTTGTTCATATTTTTATTAATTAATGTAGAAATACAGACTAACTGTGACTAGACTGTGTTACAGTATGTTCTCATTTAAACTTTTACGTTTGATGTTATGTACTGCTGCTTCAAATGCATTTACAATATTTTGAAAGGTTTGCTTTTTTAACTGTATGATGCACTAAATATGTCCATATATTATGAAATAGGTAGGTAAAAACTGTATCATTCTTTAATTTTTATCTTCTATTTATTTTTCTTGTTTAAAGAAATGTTATAATAAAACCACAGCACATGTTCTGTTAAATAACTATGTATAACACTATCTAACTTAAATTTGTCTATTTATTTTACATGTTTTTTATTTATATCTGCAACTAGATGCAAAATTGTTTTGCTTATGCTTTATTTAGTGTAGTGCTATCGATGCACAACTAGTTGCTAACATCTGTGTTTCTTTGTTTATTTTATATTTGGGGTGCATGAATGGCCCTCTAAGCACAATCTATGTTATACTTTATTGTAATGTCCTGTATCAGTCATGGTCATTTAGTGGTCCAGAGTACTGCTCCTCAGGTGGTTCCTCTAAAGTATTCACAAGGTTTTAGTGCAGACCTGAAATCTAAAAATGTAAGTACTGTGTGTACCGGGTGTGTATTTTGACAATATTGTTACAAGCAAACTCATGAGTACATACCAAAGACTTCAGTTTCAGACTCAAGTCAGAGGTACACCTTAATTTAACCTGGACCCTATAGGGTCTTTTTTTCTAATCCGCTCTGTTTAAGAGCAATTAGGATAGGTGCCCTCATTAAAAGCTCTATGTAAAGAAATAGTTGTTGTGCCTGACAGAAATGTCTGTGATCTACTTGACAGACATGGTTGTTCTTCATATATAATAATGACAATATTATATGCATGTTTTGCATCTTATCAGGTTCCAACTAACTGACTACTTCCCAGATTAATCAATTTTTATATGTTTCATACTATTGTGTTTGCGGATAATAACTACACTAATTTCCGTAACTACTAAATCATTCTTTTGGAATGTAAAAATGTGTGTACTTCACTTCCTTGGCATTGCAGGAGGTTTTGAGTTTTTCCACAGTCTTTTTATATATCCATGAATCTATTATGTCCATGAATTTTCATCTTGAAAAACTCTCCTGGGATCACTTAATAGTTTGACAAATTGATGTAAAATCTTCCCTGGAAAACTCAAAAGCACTTCCGTTTGTCATGGGGGTGAATGGGGGTTCCAATGTCATAAAGAGTCAATGTGATATAATTTTCTATTCAACAATACTTTTCTATAATCCACTATGACTTTTCAAATGAATGGAAACCTACTTTAAGATACTCATTTGTTATTTTGTTTTGAATTTTGTGAACGATGCAAAGCGATTTAAAATACAAGTTTGATAAAAAAAAATGAAACCCCTGAGAGCTCTTTGGTATGTGTTGTCTGAATGAGGATGGGGAAGGGGTTGACATAAGGCATGTGGCTAAATGTACACAGAACCTAATGATTAACGTACACACAACCTGTATATATAAGACATGTACAAACAACCT
>JAOTRQ010000028.1:1780297-1798329 GCA_028565875.1 Hoplisoma paleatum
ACGATTTTAAACACTCATTTGATAAAAAAAAAATGTGTTTGTAACACACAACTATAGTTTGTATATATAACAATTATAATTGGGATAACTGTTATTATACTGATGCTGTTTTGTATTGAAGTATTTGACTTGTAGGCTACATTAAGTTTAAAGTTCGGTTCTAATTCTTCTTATAGGTTCTTTTCTTTTAGTAGTTCCGAACGTTATGTTAATGTGTTTAGTCTCCATAACGAAACTTCAGGACTCTTAATTAATCTGGTTTCATCTCGTTAATGCTTAGTTCATCATATTTTTAAATCAACAGTTTTCTTACTCCGTTTTGAGTAAATATGTTTATTTTTATTATTACTGTTTTATTATTGTTACTTTTACTGTTTATTTTAGTTTAATTGTTTTCATTATTTATTGTTTTATTGTTATTAGTTTTAATATGAATTGTTAAAATTGTTTTAAATATTATAAGACTTGTGGGTGAAATCATCTCATTTTCATGGTCGTTATGGTCATGATAATACGTATAAGTTTAAGCACCTATACAAAGTGCTGCAAACCATTTAGTTTGTCATATTTATATTCTATGGTAAACTAATTAGTTTTACAGGTCATATTTATTATTAACTCTTGCAAGATAACCGATCAGAATTGTTGTACTTTAGTATTAAACATTTACATATTTGTTTGACTATGTTGGTGAATTATGAACCTGATCTTCATTTGTTTCAGTTACAACTGAACATAATTTAAAAATTTTGATACTTTTTGGTATCAAAACTATTTCACTGCTTTGTCTAATGATTGTTTCATTAAACTAATAAAGTGTTTAAACTTCACATCATAGATGCTAGTAAATTTAAACCACAATGTTTCAGTGTGATATTTAAAAGGTTTTTGTTTCATTTCAGAATATGGATTTTGCAAATCATCCACATGTAAGTAGATTGTTTTAGAAAGCATTTTTTCCCTTGTACGATGGGTTACAGAGTTTCCCATATATTTGGATGGATTCCATAATACTTTTATAAGTATGAATATACAAAAATAAAACAGTTATTATTGTGCCTTGTACTGACTTAGGTTTTCATGAAACAGCTTCTATTTTCTGTCAACAACTTTTGGTAATAATTGCCACCAGAAGAAGCTGCTGGTTCTTTTGATGACAACTTAGATCATTATACGATTAATTAAACATTTAACGCATTTTACAAACATACCTAATGAATATGGTCGTCGTTCCATACCTATGTTCCTTTTACCTGTAAGAAATAAAAATGAAATAGTGATACACAGGAAACTGTGATAATACTTTTTGACATTAAGAGTAAGAAGCAAAGTGATTGAAGCAGGTACAGGGAAACATTTTAAAGCAGGCCTGACCTCTTATTCCTAATGTCCATTTACAATATGTATTCCTAAATACAACATGGAAGAAACAAATGGGAAGTGTAACGTAAAATCTATTTGAAATATTGTCTATTTGAAATATTGGATTTTATTCAATGTGTTTCTAATCTATGTATAGAACAGCATGTAGTAAGGATATAATAAAATAAAATAATTTATTCTCAGACCAAGTTTTTTTACACTTGACACATACTGTTAAATTGTTGCGGGATGTGTCATGGGTCATGACTAAAGTTACGCCAAGTAATTTGTGACATTTATACGTCAACTTAACGTAACTGTGGGATTTCTACTGCATCAGCCATAACAAGGTGGGAGAACAAGTAAAGTTTTTATGGGTGTGAGCTGTGAAGTCATTTTATGATTGACCGTTAAAAACTAAAATGTCAATCACGCTGTGAATTGTGGGGCTCCACTCTCCCGTTTCCGTATCCTAGACAACATCTATTTGGGGCTTTTCTAGCACTATCTTTCTCTTTTCTCTACTTCCTCTTTCACCCGCTTTCTCTCCCATTGTGCTCAGATTAATCAGTCTGATTTTTAACAAAGGCAACCCAGCAGCTCAAAGTTGAGGCTTTACATTCATAATGCCCCCTCTCACCACCTCTCCTAGCCTCCTACCTCCACCAGATACACACATACACACGTGCACATCTACATCCAGAATAAGGGAGTATATCCTTATGTGTGCTTAACAAACACATGCATGACCCACCCTCTGATGCCCCCAGCTGGCTGTGACCATCCTCACATTTATTTTGTAAAGAAAGTAAGTGTGCGTCTTAAACAAGTTAGGACAAAGCTGTTATTACATGCCACGTAAAACTAAATCACTCAGACGAACACAACATAATCTCCTCAAACAGAGCTGGAATATCACCTGTACTAGTACAACACTCACTCATCCATCAATAGACTGACAAGTTTTCTTTCCCACATTCCTTTTTACCTTGATATGATGTTGACAATAATACTGCATATATGTGTTGATTACTTATAATGTTAATTTATTTTGTGAAGAAATATTAAGAGCAAAGTTAATACTTTTATTAATTTCATAAGTTAAAACTTTTAATAATTTCATCCAATTGAGTAGCAATTTTTGCATGTTCAACTGATTGGTGTGTGTTGTTTTGTATTGGTATATTGTTGTTTTGTGCCTGTATAGAAAACTAGTAAACAACTAAGTTTTTTTTTTTGCTACATATTATATCTTTGTTGTAATGGAAATATAATGTAATATAATGTAAGAAATATACTATTTCGAGTAACAAGGTATGCAAAGTAATAAACATCAAACTTAACTAAAATGTTTATACAAATCTGTGTGGGGAAATTTGCAAACAGTGTGCAAGAATTACAATTACAGACTAAAATAAAAAAATTTAATCTATTCAAATTACCATCCTATTGTAATGCTATTTCAATTTTATGTTTTTTAACTCAGTTGTTATTTACTCTACTTTTTAACTTAACTTATTTACTTCAGACTTTATTTACTTTAAACATTCACTGAAAAAGACATAGGACAAAATTAGTATATTATAAATATAATTATCAAAACTATATATAACAAAGAATTAACTATTTACCTTTAATTGGGAACTACTGCTGCCATGTTAACTTTCTTTTACAAGGCTTGCTTGTTTTGTTTTTCAATTTTCAATTTTCCCTATGGAATTAACAAAGTATTCAATCAATTTTACTAATTTGACTATAAAGAAAAATAAAAATAAGGTATAACTTACGATTTGTACAATTCGAATTTGAAATGTCGTATGGAAACTTTGTAGTCAATGCATTATTGAATTATTTTTCTTGGTATAAAACTATTAAAATAAGTACCGCCTGACAGAGACCCTTCATCTAGGCTATTACTTCTATCCTTGTCGTTCAGATTAAGTTTTGGGATCATTAAGTGTGATCACTCTCACACCTTGCTGACTCCAGTAAGTGTGTAACATCACATTTGCCACCATTGTAAAGGTGTTAATGGCCAGTAGTCTCATCAGTTTTAGTCTCTTGTTGCCACTCTTCAGTGACAGTGGCTAAATGCAGATTATGTTGGTGGCCCCCAACAAAATTTACATTGGAAATATATTAGTAGAATTTGAAACAAAGCCTTCCCTGCTGTGAGTGTAATGCTGGACAAAGAATGACCCTGTACTTGTTGTTTTCACACCTTTGTACTTATGTTAGGATTATGTCAACACTTACGAGGGTTTAATAAAACATTTCAATGTAAACTTGTGCATAACCAGTGGCAAAAAGAAAAACGGTTTAGACAACTTTTACCTTCTGCTTCTTTTAGACAATTAAAAGTACTGCACTGAGTGAAATACAAACCAGTTACTTGAGATAAATGTGTTATTTATGAATGTTTTAGCATAATTAGAAATGTATTGAAAGAAAAGGCTGTGACTTTCTTGTCTACAAGGGTTATAAAAGATTAGATCTATTTATTGACCATCTGATCTAATTTAATCCAAATTATAGCTCTTTGTCTGCTGTAAAGCTTAAGATATTGTAATGGTAAGAAAAAGATTTTATTATGAATTGGAAACAAATCTGAAGGGATGAAAATGAAGAGGGACAAAATGGAAATGAAGTGGGATGAAAATGAAGAGATGAGGTGCATGATGCATTGGCGAAGCCAGAACTAAAAAGGAAGGATGAGGAGAAGATAAAGAAGCAAACAGGAGCTCAGAGGGGAATAGGGCTCGTTGGAAAGAGTGCAGTTTGTCCCAGAGTCCTCCCTGACAGGCCAGTTGAATAGGGCTTCTGTTCTCCCTCTTCTCATGTAAATCGGCCCTTCAGTCTTGCAGCCATCCGTCACTGCACAGAAGGAGCCTGGCAGGCCCTTTACGAGCCTCCCACTCGCATAATCCCCCTGTCCACAATTGCGCCCCCAGCAGGGGGTGCGCCGAGGGGGGACGAGAGGGTGGAACTGTGGGGGTCGCCATCCAGACACAGTGAAAGTGTTGGAAGGGCCACCTACGCTGAGGACGCATAATCAAAACAACATCCAACCTGGGGGAAGGGGCTTCCGGGGAGGAGGACTCCATGGATTTCACTGAAGGTCTGTATTCCTAGTAACAGAGCGATGCAGCTATAGAAAGCCAAGGACAGGAGAACAGTGTGAAATGAATGAAACAGAAGAAAATGAGACAGGGGTACATGATTCGGGAATTAGCATAGTGTGTTTGATGGATAGATGAATGACAACAACTTCTTTGTAGGTAACACACGTGTGGTAGAAGATGATGGTAATGGGTAGAGAGTTAAGTGATCAAAAGTTGTTAGCATGGAATTAAAATGACATAAATGCAACATGGCAAAAGTCTAGCATGCATGGGCAGGACTAACCTGCTTTAACACAGCTCAGTTGTATGCTTGGCCGAGGTGCCTGCTCTTGAACGCTAATGCAAACATTTAGTTTCACCTTGAGCTGCTGCGCTGCCCCCTAGTGGAGAGTGTTCTACTAAGCGTTGCTGTATGAGTTCATATGTATGTAGAAAACCAGGACTTGATTAACAGTAAAAAAAAAAAAAACGATAAATAAGAGCGTGACAACAATAAAAAAAAATCTACAGTGTTAAATTTAGATCAAAGAGCTAATTCAGTTGTTTACGTTGTTTTGTAGAAAATGGGGAAAAAATGCTTACCAGGATTTGGATAGTTAAATATGTATAATGTGTTTATAAATAAAACTTTAAGTAAACAAAAAATAAAACAAAACTTTGAAATGCTTACTATCGATAAATCAATTTTGCTTATTAATAAATGTTGTTATATTAGCATATAGCATGTTAGCAACATGTTTTTCGCTGTGCACGGCTCCAGTACTGAACTTCTTAAATAACAACTAAATCAGCTAAAAGTGATCGTTTAATACAATTGAGGAGCATTTATATTTTCTTTTTAATCTAATCAAGTGACTCAGTTCTTGGATTGTAAATACATATGTCCTATGCAATTACGTTTTTGATTTTAATAAGATTCAAGTAATTAATTGATCAAAATGTCATGTTTTTGTTAAGATTTGATAGTGTAAACTATTTTTATTTGAACATTTCCAGTATAATTAGTCTTAAAATAGTCCAAATTATGTGTTATGACAAACCTATGCCTCGTAGTGCAAAGCTTAGCCACAAAAAATGTCCACAAAAGAAATAAGAATCTGCTTTTATATGGAGTAGATAAGTTTTAAAAGACATTATTTACAAAGAATTAGACGAAAGGGAGAAACAGAATCAATTGAGCAGCACTGAATGAAGTAAACTGTAGTTTAATTTGAATGATTTTATTATTTACTGAAATTGAGTCTTGTCAGAGTTGGGCCAAAGATATTTTGCTAAATGGGTTAACATTAATATCTTGAAAATGCAAATTGGCATATCTAATTGAGATCCTGATTGAGACCTTTCGGCTCAGATGTACAGAACTATTTTGATGAAACAAATGAACCTTATGCATGTGACGAAGCAGTGTAAAAGTATCTCAATGCCAGTTGTACTGTAAATAATTGTATGACAAATAGGGTATTTGTTGTTTGTTAATTCTATTAGCAAACAGCAGTACCAAGGCTTGTCAAGCACCATCTTATTTCGATTTACCTGGGATGATAGTGTTGGCTGAACAAACAAGGTTACTAAAGCAGTCAAACTTATTCTGTGTGAAGCTTGAAGTGCAATGAAGTTCATTTTCCTTCCAAGGATTAATTCCACATACCATTTGATGGAATGTCACCTTGACAACCAGCACAAAATAGAACAAATCATTCACAACCACAAAGTAGAACCAGAACAAAAACCCTGACCAACCAAGACATGGTCTTAAGTTCAGAAAAACTGTAAAAGAATTTGCCTTCAGCAGTTATAACCGTTAGTAATTCAATGCATTCTTGGGTTAAATAACAGCACATTTCTGTTAAATACCTTAATATGGAGTTGATCAGCTAGGGTTTTGTGCTTTGAAGGAGCCCAAGAAATCATTTCTCATTAAAAAGAAATACTTTTATTTAAGAAAATTAAAATAAATACTATACAGAATCCAATGTAGAAAAAGTTCAATACACTGCTTCTGTCTGAAAAAGGTTATCACATTTTTTAATAAATTCATTTAAAAAACAGCACTGAGCAATGTAAACTGCACAGCCAAACTTCCAAATCCACTCCACAAGACAGAAAAAAAGTAACGTTAGAATCTCTACATAAATCATTTGTAGTTTGGTCCTTTAAGACCCCGCCAATATAGTTTGGTGAGGTAGGTTACTGGAGCAACTCTCCTCAATACAGGACAGTCTATAAATTAGGCTACACTGAGTGTAACCTGTCATCTTACCTCGCCAAGTCATGGCACAAGGGAAGTGAAATGCATTTAGAAAAAGAAAAACGCTACGGTAAAATGGTACTATACAAGTCAAAAGATGAAGTTGTTTTAAGTTTTACATTAGACAAAATTTAACAAAGGGCCAAGTGCCGTTTTTCCTCTCTGCCGTCACAAGTCACCCTAAACACTGGGTATGCTACACCGATTTATACCCAAATCAAATTGAGCAAGATGCAACAATCCTGCTTTTACACTTTTATTTTAATTTTAAACAGAGCAGCCACACTTTATGGCAAAATGGAAAGTCAAATAAACAGGTCGACTTCAACCATTTGGTGCTCAGCTCTTTAGTTAATAGATACAAATATACAATACAATAAAATGTGTGGATGGAACTGTTTGTTCACTGCAAAACTCACTCCAAAAATTTAATCTCAAATCCTAAAAAGAACATGCGAGAAAAATCCCATAATGCAAATTTTATGTCTTGCCATGAACAGTTATTTGGGAGATGATGATTTACAAGGGGAAGGGGGGGCATGTATGAGTCCAGAAACACAAGAACTAAAGGAATGAGAAGTGAGGAGAGGAAGGAGTGGACATATGCTTTTTAGATCAAGTCAGCCACATTCATGGGCATCTCTTCCACGGTGGTATTGTAGAAGGTCTCGATGTCCCGGAGTGTGCGCTTATCATCTTCAGTCACCATGTTGATCGCAACACCCTTCCTTCCAAAACGGCCACCTCGGCCAATCCTGAGAACAATTTAAGCCAAAACTTAAGAAACGAGCCAGAAGCATTACACTTAATTAGGCAAAACAACTTGGGAACAATGTGGGCACTTTAAAAAAAAAATAATAAATTGCAAAAGCCAAAGACTTAAGTATAAAAAACTCATTACACAACATTTAAGAAATCAGCATCCTAATTGTGTTAGAAAACTCACTGGCTGTTAAAACAAAAACACAATAAAACCCAAACAATAAGTTTAGGTGCACTTGTGCAAGCCAATCACATAAGACTATTTTAACGATTAAATCGGAACATTGTTTCACACAATGCATAACCTGCATAACCTCAACCATAAGATCACTGCCAATGTTTGTGAAAGGTACCAAATTTATGGTAGTGCACAAGGCATTGGAAATGCAAGACACTTGCCTGTGGATGTAATTCTCCCTGTTTGTAGGCAGATCATAGTTGATAACCAGGGAAACCTGCTGTACATCAATGCCTCGAGCCTGTAAAGTAAAACATTAAAACCCATACAGGTGAGTTAAGACAAATTGCTTTCTTGCCAGAACACAATGTACATGTTCTAATCAGATGTGTTAACCCTGTGTAATGCAATTACACTTTAATGAGCATAACCCATACTACTAAAAAAAACAAACCCAAACAAGGAAGCAATTCAGTTAGGCTTGATTATGTGAAGGAAATTCAGTTTTCTTTAGGTAGTTCGTTTTTTTTTTTGAGTCAGTTACTCCGTCACAATCTGCCCACGTGCCTCAACATGATAGCTGTCAAAAGTTTTTAACCATACCCAAACCCTTCAGAGCACATGAAGGCTAATCTTACCAGCAGATCTGTGGTAATAAGGACACGACTGGAACCAGAGCGAAACTCTTTCATAATCAAATCTCTTTCCTTCTGATCCATGTCTCCATGCTGAAATACCAAAAAGCAAGAAATAAGCAAAGACATTTAAAAACAAACAAAAAAAATTACATTTGAACAAAAATCAATGTGCCCACAGCATGAAACAGTCATTAGCTCACGGTACTGAGTAGACTGGGATGAATATGGGCTGCTTACTCTCCCCTTACCAGATATAGAACTCTGTGCCACTAAGACACGGCCTTGCCCAGTTGATAAGGGTAGATCAATTTATGGCCCCATATAGGCACAGCTGCATAATTAACTCACCAAAGCAGAGACAGTGAAGTCTCTAGCATGCATCTTCTCAGTCAGCCAGTCCACTTTGCGACGAGTGTTAATAAAGATAACAGCTTGAGTAATGGTCAAAGTCTCATAAAGATCACACAGAGTGTCCAGCTTCCATTCCTAAAATAAAAAGCACATTTTAGCACAGCTTACAGAATTCTAATGACTCAAAAAACTGAACATCTAAACATAATGACAGGTTTACAATGGACTAAATTGGTACAATTTGTGTAGACGACGAAAACGTCAGATCATAACGTAAATGTCAACTGCCTAATAGTCGTGCAAAGGGACAGAGAAACCCAGTCACTGTGGAGACCAGCAGGTATACTCTACCAAAGAACTTCATTCCCACCACAGCAAAAACAGCTAGCGGGAGAGGAATCTTTGGCCAGAAGCAAAACATGAACATATGCTGACAAACACAACGAACCAATTAATTTACCAGACTAAACAATGTTTAAGACTAACAAATTATAACAAGTGTTAGACAATGTCTTGATGCATTCAAGTAACAAAACTAAACACTTTCACTGACCACCAAGCAAGCATCTAAACATTACAATTTAACAAGCAACCACAAAAATCCTTACCTCTCTTTCCACATTAATGTAGAACTGACGAATACCCTCCAGGGTCAGCTCTTCTTTCTTGACCAGGATTCTCACTGGCTCACGCATGAACTTGGTAGTGACCTCCAGGACCTCTTGGGGCATGGTGGCTGACAGGAGAATAACCTGGAACAAAAATCAAATCCTCAACAAAGATAATTTACACCAACAGGCAATACCAGCTGCTATAAACATGTTAACTGCTTAATAGTCGTGCAGAGGGATCGAAAGACCCAGTCACTGTGGAGAGCAGCAGAATTAATGTACCAAAGAACTTCATGCCCACTACAGAAAAGCAGCTGTGGTGGGCTAGGGATCTTTGGGTAATTACTTGATAAAATGATGAAAATCTGCATGAACTTGGAATACAAGATGAAACCAATAAGATTGAGAAACAGCATAAAAACAACCACAATAAGCAGATACACTAGTAACAAGCAAGAACACCGGAGACAACCAATGGTTCAATCTTAAGCAGTTGCTATTGCTTGTTTAAAACTTTAAAAGCTGTCCTTCAGCCTTAGTCGTGAAATGCAAAGGAAATCCTTGTATTCTTCACACCCCTGCCTTATTTGAATCCAAACAGACTGCAAACATACAAAAAACACTATGGCTTTCTTCTTAAGACCAGTCTGCAATGCAGATTTAACACAAGGCACAGCATGAATAATATAGACTGTGACCTGATGAGCAGCCGAGGTCTTGAAGTCAGTAAAACCAGTTCCCAAACTGTGAATGAATTAACCTTAATGAATTTTTTGTAAACATTAGAAGTATTCAAATGCCATTCACTGACAGTTCTATTTAAATATTCTTCATTAACTATTTTACATTACCTGAATGTCAGTAGACAGCTTCTGGAAAATCTCATAGATTTGGTCCTTGAAGCCTCTGCTCAACATCTCATCAGCCTCATCAAGTGCAAACATCTTGATATACTTGGGAGCTGCCATAAAACAATTCAAGCCACAAGCATTAACACAATACAACACAAAGCTAGATTCATAAAGAGAACTAACTGAACAGTTAAACCAGCTTACAGCTATAAAGCTAGAGTATACAACTGATCAAGCAGCACAGCTGTGTTCAGGTCTATGAGGTCTGATCATGTCTCCAAAGCGCTGTGGCCTTGCACACATTCCGACAGAACGTCGAGATGTGGCAGAGTAACACAGGGGACTCTGGAGTCAGTTGACACGCATGGGGATCATCATTACAGCATTGCAAGACCTTTATACTAACATGCTTGAATTTAAATGCTTACAGAGATAGCGACGATTGAGCATGTCAAACACACGCCCTGGAGTTCCAACCACTATGTGAGGCACATCAGCCTGTAGCTTCTGGACCTCGTTACGGACATTAGTACCGCCGATGCAGGCATGGCAGGTCGCACCCATGTAATCACCAAGAGCAAGGACCACCTTCTGGATCTAAAAATAAAATTGAGTCAGACAATCAATAATCTGGACCAAGAATCCAAAAGGTTTGCAATCACATGTCAATCTACAAACGCAAAAAATAAAAATAAAAAAAATCATACCATGGTGGAATGCAAGGTTCAATTAGGAGGACCGAACCATGCCTGACAGTTACAATTTAAATCATGGTACTGGTTTAATACTGGTTTATAAAGAGCTGGCAGAAAAATGTACTCATGCAATGAAACAGCCTCTTGCTCATAGATTCAACAGACTGGGATGAACATGAGCTGAATGTTCTTCCCTTAGCAGATATAGGAAAGTGCCACAAAGACACCACCTTGCCCAGTTGATAAGGGATTGTCAGAGCCCTACCCACAGCTAAACACAACATTACTGAAAATAAATTAACTTACCTGTTGGGCAAGTTCTCTGGTAGGAGCCAGGACCATAGCCTGGGTTGCCTTCTGCTCAACATCAATCTGCTGCAGAATAGAGATGGCAAACGTAGCAGTCTTTCCTGTGCCAGACTGAGCCTGAGCAATGACATCATACCCTAAAACCAGTGAGATTAGAAAGGTCTTATTATAAAATAGATTACTCTGTACCAAGCAAGAAACCCTGAAGCTCATGGTGCCAAGTCGACTGTGATGAACAGGAACTTTACCAAGAGCTACAAAGAACAAAAATATAAAATGCTACACTAGTTATTGCACCTAATCTTCACTTTGATTGAACTGAATAACATTCATATGTACACAGACCTTTACCACGAATGTAGTTCACAATTAGGTCCAAATTGGTGGGTGAGTACTTCCATATATAGTGACACACAATACACACACAGTGTATTCCATACACTAATCAAAGGTGTGGCATATAAAAGTTTCTGATTTAACAAAAGTACCTTGAGCAGGCCACAATAAAAGGTCACCATGTGCAGTTATAGTACCACTCAGTGTCTGGTGTAACCACCATCTATCTCACAGTGCATCACATCTTAAAAGTTAACCAGGTTGCTGATTGTGTGGAATGCATGTATATTTCTCTTCGGTGGCTGTTACGTTTTCGGACATTGCTGCATATACATCGATCCAGAGCATAAAAAAACATGCTCCAAGGGTGACTCGTCTGGTAAGATTGCTGACAATGAGAAAACTGGGACGATTTCAGCTTCAAGGAAGTGGGTTCATCATTGGGCCTTGCACAATCAGGCTGTGACATGCAGTTATGTCACAAATGAATAACAACGGGCCTCAGCCATTAGTTACAACAATGAAAGTGAATGTTGACAGTGTAGTCAACTGGTTTATAAAGTGGTGGCAAAAAATGTACTCATGGGATGAAACAGCCTCTTGCTGATAGATTCAACAGACTGGGATGAACATGAGCTGAATGTTCTTCCCTTACCAGATATAGGAAAGCGCCACAAAGACACCACCTTGCCCAGTTGATAAGGGATTGTAAATATGCCACATAACTGGTCATGAATGAATGCGTTTATAGTCCACAACATGCGCAAGCCCAAACAATGCCATGGACCTCTTAATTCGGTAGTTATCTAGTTACCCATATGTTGTAACTGTAGCTAGATATGTAGGTTCAAAGGTGGTGTGGTTTAGATGTTTTAGTTCAGCTCATGAAAACAAATGTTGAATCATTCACTACAAAACTATCTACCACTGACAGGAACGACCTGCCCAGTTCAGATGGGCGAAAGCTTCATCTGCAAAACTAAAAACCCTAAAAACAACAACATACATACCCTTGATACAAGGGAGAATAGCCCTCTGCTGGATGGCGGAAGGTTTCTCAAAACCATAGGCATAAATTCCCCTAAGTAGATTCTCACGCAGGTTCATGTCATCAAAACTGTCAACGATCTCCTTCCAGTTTCCCTGTTGGAACAAAATCAGGTTTGCCTTACAAACAGAAGTAGCACATTCAGAAAAGCTAAATAGATCTCACCTTCACTGTGGTTGACAGTCAATTGAATTCTAACAAGCTTCAAACACACAATGGCATTTCACAACTTGAATTGTTCGAAAGCAATACGATTGCCGACACACCCATAAGTTCGAGTTAGTCATAGCAAACCTAATGATTCATTCAGTTAAAGCAGTACTACCTAGCTAGAGATTTTAAAACTCATTAAAAGGGCACGGCTGCGTTCAGGTCAATGAGGTCTGATCATGTCTCCAAAGTGTTGTGGCCTTGCACAAATCCCAACAGAACGCTGAAAAGTAGCAAGGTAACACAACAGACTCTGAAGTCAGTTGACACGCATGGGAATCATCATTACAGCAGTCTACCCCAGCACTGAGATTTAAAAAATGATTAGAGATTTGCGACGATTGAATGCATCCTAAATTTATTTCAGGAATAATTAGGCTTTTATAAGTTGACAAAGTGCATTCAACAAGAATGGAGTAAAACATTTGCCTTGTAATTTATTTGATTCTAACCACTTGACATTACAAAACAGTGCACGGTGAACATTTAACAGCTCCGGCTCATACTTATACACTTGTTAAATTAGCATATACTACTAAGAGCATCGTGCACTGGTCATTTTTAAGAATGAATCTGAACCATCCATTCTTACCTCAATGACTCCATCCGGCTCCATGCCCTCGGGGCCATTGTCTCTAGGTCTGGTGAAACAAAACAAAAATCACATAACCGTAAACGGCGTACAGTAGTACACTTAGAATACAGTATAACGTAATTAGTTGGCGCAGACGACCTTTCTCGGTAAAGACCGGCCCATTGTGAAAGCGAACACGGAACTTAAAATGGAGGGGAGGCAACAAGACAGACAAGTCGCGCTTGCCTGTAGGAGGCCGCCATTACCGAACCGAAAGCAGAAACTAGGCTCGGAAAAACGGAAGAAAATTAAAAGAAACTACCCATCGAAATAAAACTACACCGAAAAAAAATGGCCGTTTAAAAGATTTAAATAAGTCAAATTTAGAATTAAAATAAGCAACGCGAATATGAAAATACTAGCGATAGTCTGGCGGGCCTCATTGTCGACCACAATCGAGCATTAATTCATGTGTTAAATTAATCACGCGTAAATCATGATACATGGTTAAAAACTAACAGGACTTAATTTAATTTGACATAAAACTTGCACATTCTTATTAATTGTAAATTTACACCATATAAGGCAGAGTTTGGCCTAGTCGTAGCGCAAACGCCTTTTGTTTCAAGCGCAGACCATGTGCTCGATGGTAGTTTTCTTTTTTCTTAATTATATACCCCTTAACATGGCGAGGGTTGTATGCGAACTAAGTACGAGTATTTTACAATCTCCAGTTTTGTAGAATTTAGCGGGTAATTGACCGGTTATAACGGCGGGCCGCGTGATCATCTGACCATGTGGATAAGGCCAAAGCCGGCAAGCAGCTAAGATGTTAGCATAAAGCTAACAAACCGGCACATCGTTACATCACGCCGTCATAACAGAAAAATACAAATATAATAATAAATTGGACAATTTTATGAATCATACTTTAGATTGGCAGAAACCATTTCGCAGAACAAAACATACATAACGATTTAAAAAAAAATCCGGCTTTGAGTCAATAGCCTATTGAGTGTAAAGCGACACCAGTTATCACTTCATCAGAATTACACTTTAAAAGTCAAACAATCACAATTCAGATATTCTGAGTTGACTTATGTGGCATTTATTGCGCATAATAGCGATTATTACTTTTAGCTGCACGCCCGCCTAAAGCTGTGAAACCAGCGCCTTAAGTAAGAATCACTCACCTATGATCATGTTCAGCCGACATTATCACAAAGAAAGGCAGAGCAGCGGAAATGTGCTAAATACGTTCCCACTGCAGCTGGCTCAACGCTTTCGATTGGACGATACAGACATCAATCAAAAAAGGGGCGGGTAATTGTAACGCCTCGTAGGCCAAACTCAACGTCACGACATTACATACTCCGCCCATGTTGCGTTTTAATATGGCTTTTTCGTGAAGCGGTGCATAAAAAAATTTCCTTTTACCGCTTTACACTGGTCTTGGTTGCTGTTGCTGGTACCAATTATATCACCAGGACACCACATTCAATCAACGTACTAAGATTTAGACATTGAACACCGACGTTCCCAAAGCAAGCTTATGAAAATAACAATTTACATTCACATTATTTGCTCAGTTACCTTTCTTAATTACTTATAATGTGTTTAGATTATAAGCCCCCCCCCAAGAAGAGCCTGTGAGCAAGGCAACTCACCCCATCTGCTTCCCTGGGCACTGTGGCTAGGGTTGCCCCTATCTAATAGTGTGCATAGATGTGTTACACTGTACGGATTGTTGTAAATGCGGTGGAGTACTTCCTGTGTGAAAAGTATTATAAAAACTTCAAACCTGGCCACAAAATAACCTGGTCCATCTCAATTCTATGGGAGGCCCCTAAAGCCACTTACAAGTAAACTTGATCCATGTTTGAACCGGGGTACATCTAGATAGCTCAATGAACATGGTGTTTCTGTACATTTATAATTTGGCTGACCAAAGCAATCAACGAAGAGTTCAAGTGCAATAAGCTTATAAGAGTGGACCATTCTCCACACGACTGAAACACAGAAATATAATATGTTAGAGGGAATGTATATTTAGAGAGCTATATCTATTTGTCCCTTCCTAAGACATTCCCAACGATGTGGGAATTTAACTTTGAGTATATTTGTAGATTTCTATAATTAGACTACTTTGAGGGAAACTGATCGTTAGTTATTTGTATTATTCCATATCTTTTAGAGCAGTACCCACTCCAAATTTAAACACTACCAGATTCAAACTGATTACTATTGTACTCACATAGTTAAACAAAGTGTTGCACACAAATTCTGTTGCAACTAGTTATTTGCAATGATTTAAAAAAGCTTCAGAAATATGACACTATTCAAACTCATGGTGATGACATGGCAGAGTCTATATTTGAAGTGACATTTTAAAGTGCGTTTTATTCAGTTGTTTTTCTTTACTACAATACTTTTGTGTCACAATTTGTCACCTCATCCATCTGCATGTTTAATATTTGTTTCAAACAACAGTAAAGTAGAACAACGTTTGGCAGTGTTACTTGCTGTGAACAGAGGCTTACATTCTATTCAATTTACTAATTCATTCAATTTAATATTCAACACTGCATTTGGAAGTGAAATTAATGAATCTAATAGCACTTTCATAAAATTACCATTCAAAACTTGGAACACACCACAAATTCAATAAATATGTAGCAAGGAATTGGTACACATTTTCACACTTTGATCTCAGACCCAGTCTCAGTAACCAGAGATTATTTATTGGAAAAACTGAAACATGATTATATTTGCAAATGAGTAGAATGACACTTTTCCCTAAGACATAAAAAAGTCTCATAACACCTTTACATTTGGTGGAAAAAAAAATCCAAGAACACAATGTCTACTGCACCAAAAAGCCTTTTAAAAGTCCAAAAAGGCTCACATAATGATGTCACTGTTTAAAAAGATAGCCAATACAAAAAGGCCAGCCTTTGACAATCACAAGAAAATAACACTGATACAAAAAACTGGGTTTGATGATGCATGTATAATCCCTCAGATTTTTGTATTACTCTGCTGCAGGGCTCTGTACCAGTAATCACAACGAGAGCTTGCAATGACAAAGCTCTCTGTACATGAGTCTTCTCAGTTTCGGCATGTCCTGCTGACTGAAGATGAACGGCTGTCCCAACGCCAGACACTTACAGTACTAGAACAAAAAAAATAATAGAATAAAAAAAGACATGGCAGCATACAAGTAATGTCTAGTATACTTGTATGTTTAAATACGAAATAAAAGGGGGAAAAGTTGTAACTTACTTGGAGGACAAAAGCTCCACAGTCACTGTCATTATTCTGTCGCCCTACATTCTAAAACACAAACAGCATATTGACTTCCAAACTAACAACAGAGATACTACAAAGATGCACCTGCAATGGTATTTTAAAAAAATATTCTTAAACTAAACTCTTTGCTTTTTATCAAACTGCACCTAAGTTTAAGGTCAGTCTTGGCATTACATACATGACCTGTTTTATATAATAAAGTACAATAAACGATAGTAAAAGTAGCTCTTTATGCTTTTTTGGGGGAAAGAGATGGCCCAGACAATAACAAATAACTTGACTAAATGCTACTTTGCCGAGTGATTCTGATCTACACTTACAGAAACATATTTGTATCTTCCACCGAGTACCTTATTCCCAATCACATTTCATCAGGCCTGCAGTTTGGCTTCATGACAAAGATCTTTATTATTGGGATAATAAAAATGCAAGTCACTTCACAGCTTTAAAAGTGTACCGCTTAGACAAAAATAGAGAGAAAAAGCAGCAGTGCTTTTAAACCCCACAGCAGGTGATTTCCATACAGTCACTAGCACTTAGAAGAAGGTGCAGCACTACAAGCTATTTAGACGCAATCACATGCACACACATTTTGTAGTTACTGCCCAATATAAATTCAACTCACCATTTTGAAAAAGCCTCTCCACCCCGTGAGAAACTCACGCTGTTGTTTTATAATAGCTTCTGCTTGAAGATACTTGAAAATATGCTATAACAGAAAGGAGAAACTGTTTTTCTAAACAGCGGATATAAAATTCAAAACCATAAAAATCAGTAAGGTTGACTAGTATAGAAGTTTCTACCTTGGGGCATCGACGATTGAGAGTTCGCTGGGAGTCAAAGTACGTAATACTACGTTGTTTGATGTCCACTGATACAAGTGACCAATGTACTTCCAGATGGATAGGAATCAAGAGAAGGTCCTTACCGAAGATGTCGACCTTCAATAAAAATGCAACAATGGTATGATCACACAAAAATTGACGATATTTACCAGATGTCTCTCCCAAATCCACTTAATGTACGCTGACAGGAGTCACTGGGAGTTGATTGCCTTGCTGAAGGGTACCTTTCAAATACTGGTACTAGGGATGTGGTGATTCACCAATTCACATTGGTGAATCGATTCACTTGTCTGCGATGCAACTGCACCGGTAGATTCAAGGTGCATCAGGTTTAATTTGCGGGCGAATTTACGCTGCATCGACTCTAGCCTTGCATCAGGAAATATCATGGTTAAATCGGCTGTTTTGCTTTCCAGTATCTATTCCTTATTGTAAAGTATTTTCCAAGGAAACATATATTTTTACTTTTATTGATTTTTGTTTCCGAGGCAACATAAATGCACCAACGTGTCCTCAGGTACTGACGCAAGCACGCATGCGTACACTCAACAAAGATGGAGGGAAACGAGTTAGTTTAGTTTCA
>JAOTRQ010000028.1:1811370-1822306 GCA_028565875.1 Hoplisoma paleatum
GTGATTGTGATAATAATGCTAAGATTGAATCCAATGACTTTAACCAGTTATTTTGTAATTAATTTAGTTTTTTTTTTTTACATGTCATGTCGCACTTCTCTGTAACCACACATACATAAATTACAAGTCAGTTATGCTCCACTAATTATGAGGGGTCGGTCTAAACCAAAAATGCCAGGGCCGATTTTTTGTCCCAGTCCAGCCCTGAATGTGTGTAAAAGCTATAGAAAGCTTTAGAAAGTGCTAAGAGAGTACTTTTTGCTCCTGGGCACATAATCTATGCACTTCATCCTCAACAAATTAAGATAAAATAAGATAAGATAATCCTTTATTAGTCCCACAGTGGGGAAATTTGACTGATTTGAAAATTGTTGCAAAATGTATGTAATTCCTCATTGTTTAAACGTTTAAGCGTTGATTTTTTAAAAATTCTGTAGGTATGGAATCCTGCCATATTAACAAACTGTTTTTCTGTTTATTGATTCAGATCCCTAATGAGGGTCTCCTTGACTACGAGGAACGTCTGCACCAGTGTCCTCGTCCGGCGGGATATGTAGGATCTTCCAGCTTTGAATCTTCAAGCCTGAACAACATGGAAAGCCTAAGGCAGAATAGGTTTGTTCATTGCTTTAGCTCTAAATATCTTCCTCCACATACAAAAGATTGCTGGATACGACAGCAGTTCTTTACAAAAGTACATGTTCCAGGGGCTTTTACTGGCAATAATCCACTGCAGTTAAATGCAGTGATATATGACTGTCAGGCCAGTCCAGTTCTGAGTATCTGCATCTGTATTTAAATGGCTGATAATGGAAAACTTTATTACAGGATACACCTTTTTCAGAGACCTCCATTATCTGTAAAGTAAAAAACTGATTTTTTTTTTAAATAAATCAATAAATGTACGTATCATGTTTTTTTCACTTCTGGTTACATTAATTACAGAAAATTGTTATTAATTTTTAAATTGTTATATTAATTATTATGTTTCATCAAGTTTAAATCAGACACAACAATTTTTCATCTCCTAACTTGCATGTTTTTGGAATGTGGGAGGAAACAGGAAGTATACCCACACAGGTAGAATCGCCACAGCTGGAGATCGACCACAGGACCTGCTCGCTGTGACACGACAGAACCACCCTTCATTAATATATTTTTAGTTAACTGCATTGTTCTGTTATCTACTCTAAGATGAAGAAAAAAAACCATCATTCAAAAATTATTGAATTGCTTATCTGGCTCATAGTTGTTTTATAAATAGACTCTGAAATAATGTGAAAATACAGCCTGGAGCTGCTTTTTGAAAAGTTGTGTGTAATTATGTCTCTTATTCTGATTCCTTAGTTTAACAGGTGGAAAGAGGTTCAGGAGCAGGTACACAGTTTGTTGACCTCACCTTGGGTCCATTATAGACAGACTATATGTATGTAGATTATGTATGTGAGTAAAACCTTTACAGTCTCATAGGGGAATCATATATAATGCCAGAACAGACTGTACTGAAGTGATTATGTACTGAAATGGATGAGGTGCTAGCACAGAGGTTCATTTCTCTAAGTCATGGCTTATACAAAGGCTACAAAATGACATTTGAAAACCCAAGCATCTCTGTTGCTTTTAACTGTATTTACAAATTCTATCTTTTTTCTCAGTTTAGTCATATCCAGTTACTCAACTCATCTATTGCTGCGGACTGCTACTTTGATAAAGCATGGCTACATGTGTATGACATGACATGTTTAGTAATCAACTGCAGGTTTACACAGTATTGTGCACAAAATGTCACACAATAGAGGACCCACTTCTAATAGTAGTAACAATGAGAAATCTACAGTAGGTCTTCATCAAACAAAGTCAGTCATGCATGTGAGAGAGTCTAGGTGAACCATATCAGTGCTGAGAATCTAAACGGAGAGCTAAACATTTCAGCAGTGCTGAGCTAGCATATTTTACTATTGCTCCACTAAATTTTATTTTGTAATGTTTTTTTCATGAACACCTACAGATAAAAAAATCATGGCCTGTACTGCATGATGAGAACTTAATAAGATAATAAAGTCCTGATGTGCCTTCATTAGCAAAATTCTCCCCAGTTCCACCTATTTTCTAAGTACTCTGTTTTGAATTATGTCACAGCCCTAACTGTAGCAGTTAGGAGTTTGATGCTTTGCTTTTGGGCACTTCAATCATGACCCCTCGACTCTCAGAATCAAATCGGCCCAGATCTCTAACCACCAGGTCATGGCCTCCCCCCCAATGTGTGCATGTGTGCATATAGATATGGGACACAGCCTTCAAAAATGAAATGGTTGGTGGTACAGGGGAGGTTCTAATACAGTCATTATTTCACAACACCATGGAAGTTAAACTGGCTAGTTTTTCCTGACACCAAATTATTGATGTGCTTATAGAAGCATTAGAGCCCCAAATGGAAATACGAAAGCATGCAAAAATTGAACATGAATGTTTTTCTTCAATAACTGCAAACTTGTAAGCAGAAGCAACAGCCCTATTGGGTTGCTTTTAGAATATAGTTTTTTTCTTGTTATTAGTCAGCTAAGTTTCATCGACTTACCAAAATCAGTTTTGATTAATAACCATTCAGCAGGTCTGGGGTTTACTGTAGTCAGCAAGGCTCTAGATACCTTTGACAATCCCAACCAATCTACCTGTGCCCATTTCATGTCAATCATATTGACCACTTTGAATGACATGACATCTGTTGGTGTCCAATAAGCTGTTCGATTACAATCAACATATTGAGCATCTGTTAGCTAAGAGGAAGAAAACATTTAAAGCTCTTACAACAACGATAAGTGGATTTGTGTTTAACTTTATAGTTCTAGTTCACATAACATTTGTCATGCCATGCATATGCTAATGTAGTTTTACAAATTAAAACAACATCCACTATACATTAAGATGTGTAATATTTTATTTGTTGATACATAGGTTGCAGTATGTGGTAAGCTAACTGTACTTAATGCAAATCTGACACAAATGTGCTTTAGTTTGTACAATGTAAAATTTGGTTCACAAAACTCATTGTCATTTATTGTTATTGAAACATCTGCTGCCATGTCCAGTGTAGCTGACAAACTGTTATGTCAAAAACTGTGTCATTAAAGTGAAAGAAAAGTACATCGATCGGCACTTTTATAGCCACATCATCTGTAGTCACATTAATGGGAATATTAAACAACATATTAATCTCAATATGCCTGTATGGTGTGTTTCAAGAATTAAAAAACAACAACACTGATCTAAAATCAACACAGTATTTCTAAAATAGATTCTGAGAACCTCCAAGGTGCAACACGGCTCTAGCATGCTTTGTATGCATAGGGGGAGAATCTATTGGCCTTCACTCTTCCAGATAGATGGCATTGTCATGCAGAACAGGAAGAAGCCTAGTGCATTTTAAAATGGCTTTTGGGAGAAAAAACATTAGCCAAGACTCATTTATTATTAAAAGGCCACATCTGAGGTGTTCATCATATTGCTTCATGCAATACACTACAAAGTAATAATTTGGCATTACCAAAATGTTTTATTTGGCACGTAACACATTTTAGATTTTCAATACTCTAGACATTTGGCTCCCAACAGATACTACTCAGACAAAAAAATTATGACTTGAATAAAATGAACTTCCAACCAAATAAACCAAAGGTTTTATATTTATATAACCAGAAGTATTATATTGCTTTCATGACTAATTCTATTTTTCACTATGGGTAATAATTAGAATCATTTGTCATTAAAGTCATGCACTTTGATGCAGTTCTTACAGTGTACACAGGACTGCTTTGCTGGCCTTGAGACATACAAAATGAAACATTTACTTATTGTTATTATTATTAAGTGCTGTCAAGTAGCATACTTCTTTAAATGATCTGTATAGAGAAACCATTAAAAAATTAAAAGTGCTTTTGCACATCTATTGGCAACAGAACCAGCACATTTTGGAAGCACTCACAACATTGTAACCTCACTTCCATGACAGACTTGGCATGAAAAATTAGTAGATTCAGCACAGTAATAAGAGAAATGTCGAGGGAGAACAGTAATGGCAGCTATTGATAATGTCTGCATTTGAAAATGTGTCTCTCCCTTGTAATGGCACTGATTTATTTTTTACCTTTTGATTTTTCAAAAGATAATTCACTTCATATTTGGTTCCATGAAGGCTTGCAGGTTAAAACTGTGAAGTCTCTGTAAAAGAAATTGCATCACTTTTGTCCACAGTAAATCCGCCGTTGACATAGGATTTCTTCTCGCATTCCTCATCATCCAGAGTAGTCTCCAGGGCAAATGGATTTGCCACATCTACATCAGAAATAATGTCCACCTTTTCCAGTTCACGCTTTGAGAGCTTCTGGACTATTCCAGCACCAAAAGCATCTCCCAGCACATTGACCATAGTGCGAAAACGATCACTAAAAATAAATAAAATACAAAGTTGTGCAAACAATAAAAAAGCAAACTTTTAATTATCTAAGAAATGTAATTAGTTTGAATAACTTGCTTTTCTAACCTGTGTAGCACCGTTTCTACTTGAAATAAAGGAAAGACTAAAAACAGTTAATAAGTACACTGAGTACCTGGGTAAGTAGTAGCCTAGTGGTTAAGGCACTAGCCTAGAAATTATAGTGACACCAATTCAAGCCCAACATCTGACTGGTTGCTGCTATTGGGCACTTGAGCAATAAACTTCACCTTCAATTGCTTAGACTGTAAAGTATTTTTTGTAGATTTTTCGGAAACTTGAAACTTGTGTACTACTCAGTAGTTACTGTTGCAACAGTGCTACTATTTAGAATACATATGTAACATTTCATGGCTTCAAAATGAACGTATTAACTAAATATTTGTTGTCATTTAAACATTTTAATTCAAATAGATGTCTGATTTAATTTATGTACTTACATCAGCCAATCCACAGCCACAATAAGGGTGACATCACTGGCAGGAAGACCCACAGCGGTCAGCACTATCACCATCGTTACCAATCCAGCATTAGGGACACCAGCTGCTCCAATGCTGGCTACAGTTGCTGTGATGCTGCAGAAATGTAATTCGTAAAAATACCACTGGGGTTTCAGGTTATTAATTAAGTAAACACAAATGAGTTTTTCATTTACAGAAATGAGCACTGTTGCTCTTATTAAATGATAACACATTTTAAATGATTTGTTCTACATTGCACTTATTAGAACTGCATCTAGGAATGAATCCAACCTGTCTATACTTACCTAATAGTTACTATTTGTCCCACATCAAGGACAAGTCCATTCAGCTGTGCAATAAATATAGCTGCTACTGCTTCATAAAGTGCTGTACCATCCATGTTAATGGTGGCACCGACTGGAAGGACAAACCTGGTGATCCGCTTGTCGATTCTATTATTTTCCTCTGCACAGCGGAAGGTGACTGGTAAGGTTGCAGAACTAAAGGAAGGCACATTTTAGCTTATTGTAGTTAATCTGGTTAAATAAAGCTTTAGGTATAAGTAATAATCAAAGATTGGTCCCGTGTTTTACTTTCTCCAAAATGTACATTAAATTGTAATTTTTTTTGTAATTTTTTGTAAATGTGTATTAAATGTAATAATTCTTATTAAATATTATTAAGCACAATTACGTATTTTGTAAGGTTTTTAATTGTACTTTTTGCGTACATTATTGACTTTACATGTAAACAGCTAACAATTCATTCTTAGTCATTTTCATATTAAATATTGGTCCTTTTCATGTAACTTTTAATTTCTTTTGAATATTTAAAAATAAAGGCAAGCACTTTTGTAGTATATACATTATTTATTTATTCATTAATTGATTTTTGCCAGTATAGGGAATTACTTCTAGGGGATATAAAGTCAGAATTCATAATGTTATTTTTTATGTTTATACACAGATATTCAATTTGCTTTTTTTCAGTTTAAAATTTTCTTTCTGTTTTTCAGTGTAAGTACATGCCACTCACTCCCAGATCTTAATGGCTAATCTCATGTTAAATAGGCATCAATGTTAGTTTGAGTCGAATTCTTTATTTTCCAGATATGCCTTTAAGCATTTTGGACACTTAGCATTTTAAGATGTGGTTGGTGTAGTCGTTGTTTTTTCAATGTGTATGTAACCTAGTTTATTGGCAGCATTACGTTCCCAAAAAGTAAGTTCAAGTGGCCAAATCTTATAATACAGTGGTCATGATTTGTGTTAATATAATTAGATTTTATTGCTGTTAAAATTGTGTTTATATTCAATGTAACTGTTATTCCAAAGGAGTAGTGTGTGAAGTGTGCTTAAAATGGATTAATAACTTCAGAAGAGATTTAGGGTTAGGACTTACCTTGAAGATATCATAAGAGCTGTCACTAAAGCCTGTGTCATTCCTAGAGCAAATGTGAAAGGATTCTTCCTTACAAATGCAATGTAGATAAGGGGTAGGAAAATGAGGGCATGGATGGCAAGTCTGCAAATACAATTGAATTTGTAAATAACATTTCAAAGCTTGAATATATTAAAATCTGCTGTGTGATCTTTTGCTTTGGGAATTGTATCTTTGTGGCTATACTCATAGGACATTTACGCATGTGCATGACAACATGCAAACTCCAAACTGAAAGAACCTAGACCACCCCAACTGAGGATCGAAATCAGGACCCACTTGTTGTGAGGTAACAGTACCCATTAAGCCACCATGTACACAATGTTTTGCATTATCTGCAGTAGTTTTGTCAAATTTTTATCTTTATCAGTGTACATGATCACTCTAAACACTAATGTCACTGGTTAACATTTCAGATTTTAAAAGTTACTCGATACCTCACACTGGTCTTACAAACATGTGAGCAGAAGATACGTGGTGCCATGTTCATTATACTAGCATGAGAGATATAAAAATAAACCTAGGTTTGAGAGAAACTGTTCCATATACATATGTACAACTACAATAATAGGAGCAATTGACCAAGACATTTATTCCAGGTGAAAATAAAGTCAGCTGTAATCCACTAGAATGATTGGTGAGGAATTGCTTTTAAGCCTACATGGCAATTTTAACAATAGTACAATAACTCCTTATTTATCTTTCGTTTAGCCATGTGAGGATCTAAATGGTATGACTCAGCAGTAGCCATTTTTGTACCCCTTCCCTTTTCACTTCAATTAGCTGGAGCCACAGAATCTCCTCATGGCTGTTCGCTCAGCAACATCATTCATGTCATGGGTAATTTACTAGATTGTACATCAACAAAAGGTCTTATTGCAGGTTTAGCAATTTTAGAAGTCCTTGGTCCTTATCTGGTCAGGGACAGGGCTGACCAATATAAAACATTATCAAGGAGGAAAGGCTACTGCTTATGACTGCAGTTATAAATCTGCTTCACCTTACTGAACAACCAACAAGAATTTGTTAGCATATTAGCAGATACTCACCCACTAAGCACTGTCACCATATACAGGCCCATTTTCCTGAAGATATCCCAGTCCTCTACCTCAATAATCTTAGCAGCAATTAGGAAAAGAATCCCTACTGGCATGTAACTGCAAAATAACACACAATTTTTATATTCCAAACATGTTCCTATTCTAACTGCCATCAGTGTATAAAAATAAAGCTTTCAATAAATAGTACATGTAAACTTGCATATCATATATAATGACTTGAACTGTTATTTGAGAAGGGTTTCGCCATAGTGAAAACACATTATGAACAACATGGAGAGAGATGTTATCTGTTATGCTAGCGTTTTGTGTTACCTAATCATATTGATTGAAATGTCATTATGCTAACTATGTTAGCTTAGCAAAAGTTTGAATGACTTGATTTATAAGGAAACATCTTATTTAGATAGCTGAGTATGTAAGTAACAAGACAGCAAGGCAGCTCTCTAAGTTTTAAAGCACATCCAGTAGGTACAGAATGTGCTTTCTTTATATTTTCTAAAATTCAATATCATCATAAAAAAAATTAAGAAATAAAATCAAAAGGGTGCACTGTTCGACACTAGCACAGTTGATACCCATTTCATGAATACTTAACAACTGTTTCATAATAATAAGTTACAGATAATTAAATTTAGACAAGCTAAGAAATATCAAAGTACTATTCAATTGCTGTAATGGTCTAAACTACTGTTTTACATAGAAATGAAATTAACCACTTATACTAATTATGTTATAAAGTGTAAGTACTGACCACATTATAATTTGAACCAATTTCATTGTGGCCTCATTCAATGCATCGAAGAACTCCAGCAGGATACGACCCCGTTCCCCCATTTTTCCAATCACTAAGCCAAATGCAACACAAAACACAATAAGGCCAAGCACATTGATTCCATTAGAGTATGTTCCAACTATAGTGTAGTCTTGGGTCAGATTCTGAAAAAAGACCAAAACAAATACATTAATTTAACAAGTGCTAAAGATTATTTGAGTACCATGTTTGACAAGGTTAATTTTAATGTTACCTGTACAACAGATGCCATTATAGTTGTAAAAGGTGGGAATGTAGTATTTGTAGAAATATCTGTGACGTTGCTACTGTTAGACACAAGCAATTCTATTTCCTTACGCTGAGTCTTGTACTAATAAAAACATACACTTGGTTAAATCAAACAAAAACATTCCTTTTAACTCATATAAAGAAATAGTATTACATACCTGCTGAAAACATGCTTGCACAAGATTCTCAGGAAACATATTTCTGTTAGTAATATAAAATACAATTGATCTTAATTATTAATTAATCAATTATTATTATTCTAAATACATATTATTTTCAACAATGTTTTATAAAAATGAGGTTTCATCTTTGTCGAATAAAAATAAATGGTTACCTGACTAGATCCAACAGTGTGTCAACAGTGGTGACATTTGGAGTGGATCCTGATCGATCAATGTTCTCTGCAGTCTGAGAAACTCCAGGTTTAATTGTTGTAACCAGGATTATACCTGTTGGGATATTTATTCATGTATATCTAATCTTAAAAACAAATTATTAATATACATAAGTATACTCTTATGAAAATAGGTTTGTTGCTTTTGTTTACCAAGTATAACAGCTACAATAGTAGTGGAGAAGTAATAGATGACTGCACGAAGTCCAATGCGACCAGACACTTCAGAATCCAGAGCAGCTACTCCTGCAATGAGGAAAGGTTATTGTGTATTTGTTAATTATACACAATAAGAGTATTTTTTCTTTCTGAGACACATCTAAAAAACAATTCTGATATTTTCTATAAATATAGTAGTATCAGATTAGTAATTTGTGTGTTTCATTATCTAAAATGCTATATCACCTTATTGCATGACCTCCTGTTTTCCCATTTATGCTTATTACTTTAGTGGGTGTTTTTTTTCCTTTTTGATACAGAGAGCTTGAGAGTTTGTTTTGCAATGGTCACATGCAAAACCCAAAGTGTTGCATTATGTTGAAAGGAAATTTGTTGAGATGCCAAAGTAAAGCCAATCTGATAGCACACATTAAAACGTACACTGATATAAGTCAAAATGGCATTTAGGAAATTAATCTGAATAGTTAGTCATTTCAGATATACTCAATTGATAGTCAAGATATCAGATCAGATCAGATATAGTGTTATTTCAACAACACAGAAAATGTGTTATTTCAACAACACAGAAAATGGCAGATTGTTGTATTAGCATTCTGTCAATTAATTATTTTATTGTCAATTGCTCATATTGTGGCTCATTGGTGATTGTGGGGTGGCAACATGTGGGGTGGGTGCTTCATGGAGTCACAAAGAAATATATTTTAACACATTCTGCATGCTGTACTGAAGATGCCTAATAAAAACATCAGTCCGATTGACCTGGTAACATTTATGTGGATGGTTCTTTTAGGATAATCTGTTTACATATGATTGCTTTTTCCAGTACACTCTTATGCATCACACACGTTCAGTGTAATGATATTTATGTTCCAGCAGCAAACATCAGCTCTGTGGAGTACAGTAACGTATTAACAGTCAAGTGAGAGAGGTGACATACATGAGCTTGCATATATAACGCAGTAAATGATTAAACCATTAAACCAGAGATATAACCAGATTAAGCTGTGTTCCCTTTCTGTCAAGGAAGTGATTCTCAGTTTCTATTTATTTCAGGCAGTGGTTGCGATTTCTGTCCTCTCCGTCTGTCTGGCTTTTTCAGTGCTGTTTTGTTTCAGTAGTCAGTTTGTGGTCACTTTCTCTGTGTCTTTTTGTCATTAATTCTAATTTTATTATTGGTGTATCAAGTGTATCAAGCATGCCATAACATTGTAGTTTATTTTGGTGTGTAATTATGTTTTTAGGTATAACCTTAGTTATCTGGGCTATCTTATTTATCTTTAGTTAGTCATTAGGCCAGCTGTATCTTAGTGGTTAGACTAGTAATCAAATTACACTGATAATAGTTTGCTGCAATTGGGCCCTTGTACAAGGCCCTTAATCTTCAATTGCTCAGACTGTGCACTTTAATGTAAGTCGCTTTGGATAAAGACGTCTGTCAAATGCTAAAATGTGCATGTAAATAAATGTCAATGGTGAATGTGGGCTTTACGGTAAAAGTAGTCTGGATTTGACTGGATCACGTACCAGAATTTACAGAATTTCTTCTCCAAGTCTAGACTGAGTTTGGCTCTGCTGGCCAGATTTTCGTGTAAGCCTACTGTACTGATCGATGCATCTTTCATTGGTATTAATATTACTAAATCATCTGCATACATTAAACATTTTATTTCTTTATCTTTTAAGATTAGCCTAGGAATCATTTGATTTAATACTTTTTTAGCAAAATAAACATAGAAATGGTAAAATTGTTAAAATAAAAAAAGGTAAAAAAACACACTCACACACACACACACACACACACACACACACACACACACACACACACACACACACACACACACACACACA
>JAOTRQ010000028.1:1826434-1850542 GCA_028565875.1 Hoplisoma paleatum
TCCATCCATCCATCCATCCATCCATCCATCCATCCATCCATCCATCCATCCATCCATCCACCCAATCCATTAACAACACCCTATTTGGTGTGTGACAAAACTGTGATAAAATATTCCTAAACAGCCTATCTCATTCACTGCTTGTAAATATTTGCCAGAGGTTATGTCACATACCATCTTCCTGCTGTGGCTACTCACATTTTTATTACTGTTATTTTTTAAGAAGCACACAGGGACAGTGTAGCATAGTAAAAAACAAAAACAAAGAAAAAAAACCAAGATATTTTTATATGACCTGCACATTTCAGAGCTTGCATATTGGATAGGACCGTGACGATGTGTATTACGTAACTGGGGTTCCTATTTTTGTTCAACATCCGAAACTTAAAAACTCAAACATTTTACTTGAATTTAACCACAGCTGAATTAAAAAGTCTGAAAACAAGGGGAGAACTGCTTTTAAAATTTTGTCAATAATTAAATATATAGATTTAATGACAAATCAAAAGATTATTTTATCAGTTATTATATTACCAGTTACTTGAATGTATTTATTGAATGTAAGTAGAAATAATATTTCTATTGCATACACTGTAGATTTTATTGCATATCATGGCATTGTTTAACCATGATTGAGATTTACTAATTTACCTGTTGAAAATAATTTACCAAAGCTAAATACAAAATGTTAATTAACTTGAATCTTCTGAAATGTTATATCCTTAAAAGGATATCCTATATCCTTTAGTTTAATCTGACTGAGGGTAATAGTGGGTACAGAGACCCCCGCACACACACACATACATGACAATTTCAGTATTTAATTAACTTGACTGCATGTATTTGGACTGTTAATACAGTTTTTTTTGTTCATGTGGTTCATTTCTCAGATAAGAATAGAAATTCTCAAAACTGTCTGTTCAATATCCACATCTCCTAGTCACATGCGCCCATCATAATGTCTTTTCTCATTGTATTTTACAATGAGAAAAAGCATTCCTGCAAATGCTCAAGTAAAATTCTTGGCAGTTTTTTGCATTATCAATTGCTTATGTCATGCTCATCAAAATGTTTACTACTAATTGATTTGCTTTTGATAATTGCCTGAAAAAATTACATGCAAAAGTGCTGAACATGATGTGATAATCTCTCTGGCATAATTTGAACGAGTCTAACTTTTTTGGTAATTATTGGTAATTTATCCTGATAATTGATAACTGATTCAATTGTTCTCATGTAAATATTTGCTTCTAGTTAGTAAAATCAATATGCATACTGACACATTTGTGATGGAATTGTTTCTTGACATTATATGTACTTTATTATTCCTTTTGTGCTGTAGTGTTTCATGGAGCTGGAATCAAGAGAACCACTCCCACACTTTTATAAACTTGGACGAAGCTTTAAACTTGCAAAATGCAGCAGGCGTGGTTGAAGCATAATTGGCCAAAGGGTTACCATTGATGTGCCACGCCAACAGGGAGGAAAAATTATAATGTGTGCTGCTATGCTCGGAAAATAGCATGCTTACACATATTCCCATTATAGGGCCCTATAACACACAGTAACATCACATTCTTGGACACCTTCTACAGGGACCTCATCCATGATCATGAGAGATACATGATGCAGGAGAATTTGCCCAAATGGGGTGATGTACGTTTTCACCACTCTAACAGACAATGGTTCGATCATCATAGATTGTTGATGGAATTCCTACCATCCTATTCTTCATTCCTGAACCATATTGACGAGTTCCTCTCTGCCTGGAGATAAAAGATGATCACCAGCCGTACATCCTTATGAACCTGCAGACTGCCATGGGTGCAGTTTGTGAGGATATCATAACAGATGCACAGGAGATTGTTTGTATGATGCATTGTAAGAGAAGTTATCCAGTGTGATGTTGATGAACACATGTGGCTCAATAGGAAGGAGCGTCTGGATGTATAGTAAAGAAATGACATGAATTCCTTAAGTTGTTGTCTGAGGTTGTTTTGAATGTTTAGAGTAACTTTTTATTTAGTAGTTTTTGTTTTGTGTTATAAAATATAATGTTATTATAAAGCTTAGCTAATTTACATTAGAACATGCTAACATTGCACTGACAACATGACTAAGTATATCGAGTGCTCTGGTCATAGGCAATGACACACTGACTAGACATTGACTGAGATAAAAATTAGATTTTGAGGCCAAAACAAAGAATTCTGAGTGAGATACATGCGTTTGCAGGTATTCTGTTGAGTTTTGCTGTTTGCACTAACTGTTTTGAGAAATACATTTGTTGTTATCACAATGTAAACCATGATGTGAGAAATGTACCAAATCGACTGAAAAAAACTGTAAGTAAAAAAAGAAAGGAATTTTGTATTTGACATTTTTGAAAGATCTTTTTTCTCACTGACCCACATTTGAAATGTATTTTCAAAACATGTGCCATTTTGACTAATACCCTGTAAGTCCTTAATGTTTACTTTAAGAACTCTATAAACTTGAAGACAACATCTGCTTGGGATGCTATTACAGCAAGACGTGGCAATGGACAGGAAAATAAAGAATACAAACATTTCCTGTCAGACTTCCTTTAGTGGCCCAGAGCTATTAAACAAGGAACGACACAGAAATTTGACAGATCAAAAGAACGTGAAATAACCCAAATATTACAAAATAACTTAAAGCCACCATGCAGAGCAATTTCTGGGCATCTAAACTGCTAAACTCTAAACCACTCATAACTATAAAAGGGGTCAAAAGTATTTATCCAAAACATAAAAATGCACAGAAATGAACAGGGCTCATGTTTAGAACAGGAAATGTACATCCCATAGTATTGAGAAATAGTAGATAATTATATTATGGAATACGAATTACAGAAGTAAAATAAAAAAACAACAACACTTTGCATGTTTTATGTGAACAATGGAATGATTAATTATTCACAATTCATTTAAATTGTAAATATAAATGAGATTTATTGATTACATCTGTGAGTTATTTTATTCTGGTGTAGTGTCTCGTATGCAGTATACAAATGTGCTATTCTGAGCTAAGTCTAAAAAGTTTGTAGTGGTTAGAATAATGTGTGTTGGAACAAACACTGACCTGGAGCAATAAAACAGGGGTTGGAAATGGATTGTAGGTCAGATGGGTTTGGGGGGTTTATTGGTGCCTGGTCAACTCCTAAACCGTTAGCATCATTTTTCAAGACAGTGTTTTCAGTATCTGTCACACCATTCTGTAAGAAATAAAATATGAGTTATATTGAAATAATTCAACTCTTAACTTTTAAGTTTGTAACATTATTACAAATGATTATTACAATAGACTTCACAATGCAATTTTTGTATTTGATACAGTGACAGAGAGGTCAGGAATGTCCAGAACTCACACCAGACCTTTTTTAGAGGCTGGACTGAATGAATAGATCCAACTTATGTTTATAGAGCTACTTTTAGTTATGACTAATCTTTAGTAAATATCATTTTGTTAAATATATATTTTGTTATCCTTCAGTACATTTTTATCTTTAGTCTGTAGTCTACTGTAAAAAGGACCAATACACATACAATTGAAAAAATACAAAAGCTACATCCCTGGTAAGCAATGCTGGCATTGTTTAATATGCACATTTTGCAGCATGGGTACTGTACATTTTATTGTTAGGTTGGGAAAGTACAAACTACAATAGATAGATTTTAAAAACCTGGACCCCCCCCCCCCCCCCCAAAAAAAAAGCCATTTAATTTGTTTTAAAAGAAATGCTTTAAAAAAGATTATCTAAAAGTCTTTCACTTAGTTTGAAAAATGTGTGTGTGACAACCATACTTACACTGAATTTAACTCTAGTCGGTTGCTGAATGCTTTCATATGTGTATCTCTCTGAACGTTTCTGGCGCATCTTGAAAAGCCGAGAGCCTCTGTTGGAGGCTAAAGACAGTTCCTCTAGCATGATTTCTTTTGGTGTGTTCACCTTTCGCCCCAGATCCATCTCTGCTCCTGTAGGAGTCCAAAATTAACAGACTATGTTTGCAGATTCTCTGATATCTATCCCAACTTGAGTTCAATCATACATTGTGGGGTATGGCTATCATTAAAGTCTCTGACTGTCACACTCCCAAATTCCAAATCTTAAATTGGACATGCTGCAAATGATCTCACAACTATGTGAAACACTTGTCTTGAGTACATTTGACAGGTGGTTAGAATTTTGTGGGGTTAAACATTTTGACATGTTTCTACTGTGATCCATTTGTGACTGATTATGGCAATGATACTGATTGTGAAATGTTTAAAAAGAAAAAAAGAAGAGTTTTCATAACCAAACTGGAATCAAGTAAAACAGGCTTTTTTCTTCTAAATTTATACATCATCATGTCACACCAAAAAAGGTCTTTAACTTGCGCTTGCAGCAGCTAGTGCTATCTTCACAGATTTTTCCATTTTTACTGTATTTCTGCCTGTACTATCTAGTATGTCTAACTGTCTCTAGTAGATTATTTTAGGTGAAGAGGCTTACATTTAGATACTTGCAGTACCTTGACAGAATTATACCAATGACTCCATTCATAATAAGGCTTATAAAGTTTTAACCAAAACAATAAATAACTATTAAAGTTAAATAGCAACATAATATTATATTATATAAAAAAACGTTTTGTGACATATGGAAACATTTATGTACCACACAGGACCATGGTGTATTAGATATCTTACCTCATTTTGCTACTGACAGAATTCAAAACTTTTTACTGACTTAACTACAATGTTTGGCCTTCAGTCTCACAGAGTCTGGCAATTTAGGTGTCATCCTGTTTTGTCATTTTATGGATAAAAGCTCAACCGTGCACAGCAGCTATATGCAAATGTTATAGGGCAAATCCCATAAATTAAAATATATCAGAGTAGTGAGATTAAACAGCTGTTATGAATCTGTGTTTTCCCCTTAAAATAGCTATTTCAAAAAGACATCTACAAAGGTATTGGTTACTTCCAGTAGTAAAACATATCAACAGATTATTTACAGCTCAGCCAGGGTGTGGCAGAGGGGGAATTTCTAAAATTAACCTAACAAACTGTAGGATGAACTAATATGCTAACTATAGATACACCTTTTCAACTGTGACTAGTTAATATTCTAGGTTAATGGTTACTAGTCTACTGTGCAATTCAACAAATAAATAATCAACTGGAATTGACATGTCTATGATCAATTAATAGAACAGCTGTATAAATGGAATTAAGAAAATGTTTTCGTTTATATTTTTGCTACTTTATTTTAAGGATAATCTCTCCTCCACCCCTTCAGCATAGTCAATTAGTCTTCTGCTAAGGATCTGCTGGCATCCAAGAACAGTGTTACTTATCTACTTGCCTGACACACTGCTTACTGACTCTTTCTTATTCATTGACTATGTGGGTACACAGGTGAAGCTTGCCTTGTACACAGAGAATCATACACTAATTCACATATTTTTACTTCTGGACAAGTGCCTAAAAGTACTAACCACTGTCTCCACCCAATATTAAATACCCCACCTCATTTCAGTCTTTTTCCCTCTCAGTAGGCTAGTCATTGCATTGTAATGCCCATTTGTCTCATTAATAATCTTTGTGTATCAAAACAGCAAAACAGTTTTGCCGTAGCTAGTGTTGGTGCATCTTCAATGCACATGGTAACTTACTGGCAAACTGAAAAATTAATTAATTGATGCTTTAAATAATAAAAAAAAACACAAAAGAGCTGATGCTGGGTTTAACATGCAGTCTTTCAACTTATCCCAAGAGCATATAATTTGGATGAAAGTCAGGTTTCTGCACACTGGACCTCTTAAATGTATCAATTTAACCATGTTGTTATTATGAAGTGGTATGGCTAAAATTGTCCTTTGTTAAAATTGACATTGTTTTTACTTACATCATAAAATAACAAGCTATCAATATACATCCATGACCACTTGTTTAAAATTTTGGCTACAAATGTTGCATCATACCTCCAGTGCCTTGAATTTCTCTGCAAATGGCTGCTGCTTGCATCTTCCTCTCCCGTACTGTCATTAAGGAGTGTTGTGACATTGTCACCTGTTCAACAAACATTCTTTATTGACACACTTTGTACTATACATTTACACATCACACTGTGAAACATTTTCCACCAGACATACACTGACCCTGTTTAACAGTTAGAACTTATTGTATTGAGTATTTACATTATACATTATGCCAATATGCAACATGCCATTTGTATACACTTTTGTTCAGAAAGCCAGGTCTAAACCTGATTTAGCCAGACAGTGCAAACAAATGTACCGAATGAGATAGCAGGTGTTGTAGCAGGAGCTGTTGGACATAGTGTTCCATGTTTATTGCAAAAACTACACCACAATGATCCATAGCTAGCAAAACCTTTAAAAGTGGTATCAAAAATGCAACTTGAATATCTGTAATATTTATTTTGATTAAATATACACATAAAGAAAGAATGCTGTACAAAATTATTGCAGAACTGAAAATGCTTCACACTAAGCAACTTGTTTAATAACTAAAGTAAAACTTAATTTAAGAACTTTTTTAAAAGTTTGTTAATGTTCTTATATACGATGTAAGATTGGGTCAGGGACCACATAACCTAAAAACACAAACCCAGCTGAGAAACAATCTTCTTACCTGTGCTTTTAACTTATCTGGATTGCTGTAGGTAATTGAGCTTGTATCTGAATTCTTTAGGGTAACAGTCTCATACACAGAATAGTGAGACCTGACTCTTCCAAGAACCAAGGGGCTCTGACAGCATGTAGACAGACCATGGGTGAAGGGGAGAGGTGGAGGGGTGGCCTTGCACTGTATGAAGTTATATATGGAGGTTAGGACACACACATGTATTTAGGTTTAGTGAAGCTAGAGTCTCTTCCGGGTATGATTGAACTACATCAAAAGAACTGCAATATTAATAGGCTGTCTGATGAGCAGTATATAAATGTTAAAGTGTTTAATGTTGGAAGAAAGATCATTCACAAACGAATGATTACTTTGTAATTATTTAATGAAATACCAACTTTATTAATCATAAACACCTTTTTAACACCAAAAACATTTGAAATATGATCATACACAATGCTCAGCATTAATTGGTACATTCCAACAAATTCAGCAGAAACCCCTTCTTTTTTCAGAAGCATTTTATGTTAAATAATATACTGCAATATACTCCCAAATATATAGAACATTGATTGCTAAAAGATCATTTGCACTCACAAAAACCTATGAACCCTATGGATGATTTAGGAGAAGAGAAACATTAAGACTACAAATAAAACTTCTTATAAACAAAAAATGACAGGTAAGTTTAATTATTCATTTAAGCAATTGCCAAGCTGACAGATCACGCTAAAATGGAATTATGTAACAAAGAAAACTCATCATTTAATGCTGTCAGCAATGGCACTACACAGAATTGTCACTAAAACTATTTCTTTACACAAGTAAGATGACACAAAAGTGATACAATAGATAATGACTAAAACCATCTCACTGAGGTGTTCAGGCTGTCCAAAGAATCTGACCATAGACTGCATAAGGGTTTTTCCCATCACACAAAATGGCAGAAGATTTGAATTCATAATTGTCAACAAGACAAGTCACAGCTAAATCTTATGCACAAAAAAGCCCATCAGAATTTGCCAGAGCCGATGCTGAAAAGATAAAAGCTATGGGCTAACTAACCAGAACATGTATACAAAGTCGCTTGCATTTTTTAAAAGAAAAATTGTGAAAGTGATTCAGTACCTGTTATTTCTCCTGATACGAACTCAAACAAATTCTAAAGTTCGTCATCACTATCCATCATGTTAAAAGATTTTTTAAATATTTTTAAAGGAAATTGAAAGGTGTTATGTCTGTGAAAGAAGAGAGTACAGGTACGTGTACCATGACCGTGTTTCCAACAATGGGTCTAAGGCTTGAATAAATAGCAGGAAAGGCATCAGATTTTTCATAGGTGGCCATAAACATGTTTATATGTGTATAACACAACAATGAGTATAAATATGTGATGATTACTGGACACTGCCAGTCTACCAGGTATGTATACTGGTGACTTTCTTTGTAGGGTTTTGGTACTAAACCCCATTTAATAAACGTACATACAACAAAAAACTACTGTGTATATTGATTTGAAAGAGATAACAAATGAAATTAATCTATCTTAAAATGAAAAAAGCTATATGAAAAAGCTTATATACAATTGTAAAAATACACACACATTTTGTTTCTAAATCCTTGATGTTTTATTGACACTTCAGTCTGTAGAGAAGTTACACATAAAGAGCAAAATTGTAAAAATGACATGACAACCATCCACTAACTGTGCATTTCAAAAAGTTTTGAAAAATTTGTAGCAAAGTATTAGTGTGATTTAATGTGACATATCAATGATTTGGAATGAAAACACTGAAGAGGTTCTAGTTAATTGACTAATAATAATTGACAAATCTTTCACACCTAATACTAGGACAGCATGCAGTATTGGCACAATAGTCACTGCACTGTAACAACCATAGCAGAAAGGTTAAACAGCAAGGGCACACAAACAGAATGTATTATGTGCTCTAGTTCAAGACTCATAAATAAATGAGGGCAAATTGCTACAGGGTTGCAGTTGCGAACTGACTGCATTGTGCTCCCAAGCGAATTATTCATGCAATGGTGCCAGACCTCATGTAGCTTATAAATGTCATCAAGGGTAACAAAAAATGATTTAAACACTTTAGCAATGCATTACTAATGCATGCACTAAGTCATGAGTGTGCACTGCATATCATTGCATGACTTTAAGAATTCATAAATAATTTAAAGTGCAGCCATCACAATTAACATTAAACTGGTGTTTAAACACATGAATATAAACATGCACTTTCAGCCTCACTGTTTTTGCAAAGGTCAATATTGAAATGTAATTTAGGCTTTTTATTTTAATGTTCTGTGATAAACTACTGTACATACAATAAATGCAGGTATTCCACCAACGCATATTATATGATCTTTTAAAACTACATTATAGTTAATAATTTATATATATATATATATATATATATATACACAAACATTTGGTAAACAATTAAGACTTTACACTGTGATACTCTCATGTAATAAGGCCTAACTTAATTTTGGTAACAAATGTACAATTTTGGGAAACGTTTTCAAAAGATGAAAACAGAGACGAGAGTTAAGTGTTAAGAGATGAAAAGAAAGCACAAAATCAGTTGTGTTATTAGTGTTATTATATGTTTTGTTGTTTTGATAACTATGATTTTGTTTTGCTAATGTTTTGCATAACTATGATAGTGTTTGCTTTGTTTATATCAGCTTTTTGAAATGTAATGCTGGGCCATAATCAAATCGTTGAGTTTGTAGATCATATCATATCTACATATGTTAAACATTTTTCTCTCAAACATCTCAAAAAAAGTTATTTAGACTTCCTTAAACCCTTTAATCAACATTTCAACATTGCTCATCTTAATATGCACACTTACTTAATCCAACTGATTTTTTTGCAACAACTTTGCACATTTACCAAAAAAAACTTTTGGTGAAACAAAGTTGCTATATTTGATTATCGTCTCCAGGTGCTACTATATGTGTTCCTATAACCTAACTGTCCCTGAGACCTTCTGCTATCTGTTCCAACAGACCCTAAGTTGGCTTCAGTCATGGATCGAGTTGACTGAGACTGTTTCAAATGTGATCCATATGGGACAGGACCTGCAGGGGCAGACGCTGTGCTTTTAGTGGGTGACAGAAAAGCTAAAGGTGACTGACATAATCCACAGCCCTGGCTCTTCTGCATGGGCTCATAAGCAACCTTAGACTTCCAAGCTGCTGGAGGTTCAGGCAGAAGCTTACGATTAGCTGCTAGTCGCAAATTGGAAGCAATAGAGTGCTGCATATCCTGAAATGCAAACGCTTCATCTACTAGACCCAAAGGGTGTCTGGATGCTGCTTCCCATGGAGTCAGGGGTTTGCGTCCCTTTTCCAACCAGTAGACCTGTCTCTCTGTAGAACGAGAGGTGTAGGTTGCATGAGATGATGGGATGGGTGATGGAGAGACAGAAGCAGACCTAGAACTGAGACCCACCACTGGTGAAAGTCTAGCAGGGGGAGATAGGGACGCACTCCTTCCAAGTGCCTAAAATAGAATAAAAAATAATAACAAAGAGATCAAAACATTGTAAATCGTAAATAACCACGAAAAGCATAGTTAATAGTTTAAACTGATAAATGACAACATTTTGGGGTCTGTACTTGAACACTAGTGACTCTGCAGATTTCTAAAATTCAAATTGTTTTTGCATGTGTGTATCATGATACTGGTATGTTGACTACAAAATCATAACATAAAAATTTAAACACTAGTCACAACTTGTGATATAAATGCATAATGCATTAAAATTGAATATGTGGTGAGGATTATTGGAACAAAAGGAGCACAATTTATCAGTAAGATTTTAATGAAATGTGTTTGCTGAAAGTCAGAATACAAACACAGGGAATCATTGAACAGTAGTCTGACCATTGTATGTGCCAGTTTCACTGTTGCAACTGTTGCATTTGATCAGTTGGTCAGAGAAAAGAATGAGCCAACACCAGAGGGCTTGCCTTACACCAATCATCCAGACACAAACTCAATAATATCCTAAAATTGGCATAGTAAGACATGTAACTAACATGCAGTGACATTATCCACTTTAAAGTAAATGTAAGGGTGTAAAATCAGAGGCAGATCAATATTCAGTAGTTGGAAACAGACTGTACTGTATTGTTATAATGAAGCTTACTTTAGTTGTTTTTTATTGGAAGGACTTGACTAAATTAGAAAATAACTAAGTCTCAGAAAACAACCAAGTTAAATACAAACTTATACACTGGGCCTACTAATAGACTTCAGTTGCAAACTATATGGAAACATAAAATGCACACAATGAGTTAGAATAGTAACTATTTACAGCATGTAGGTCGTGAAAACATACTGTACACTGTTACTGTACTTTTAAAGCTATGGTTGGCTAGCATATGCTACCACCTGCTGTCTGTACTGTGTTACTCCGAGTGTAATTAGCTTTAACGTTATGAAGAGTCACAGCTTCAGCATTTAGCTTCATCAGCTTTTTTTGTATAAGGGTGATGTTTCATGCTAACATTAGAACAAGGATGATTTCATTTTTAATGACATACAAAATAATTCTTGTTGACTCAACTAAATGGTGTAATATCATTTGTAGTAAGCAAATTATGTCAGGAAAATGCTGTTACATTAGATTAAGTAAAATCGTATGTAGCTAAACAAAAATGCTACATAATGGGTTAATGTATTTCAAATAATAAAAAGTATTGTTAGTCTCACACTGATTTGCATTTATTTCTTCTGTATGACAAGTTATTAACCAGATCCAACAAATACCATGAATATAAATAAATTCGATATTGTACTAAACTCAGGCCATGATGATTAAGCAAAATTAATAAATTAATATGATATCAAGAAACAGGTGGCATAGATATGCCCTCCGTTCTTAGAGGTCATGGAAAAAGGTGTCATATCCTTACAAAAATAGTATCAGATAGACTACTCAGCCTTGAGTCCTATCACTTTCAAATTTCTAAAATGACAAGCCTTTACACTTCTCGAATGCATGATGCCATACTGGTCCTTTTTTAGTGTATCTATATTAACAACTAAGCCTCTGCACATATTAGACCAAAGGGAAAGCATAGAAGGGTATTTATTACTTACATCAAGGGAAATACAATATAAGCTGTTTAATGTATAGTCTTGTTTTAGGTTTGTTGTTGGTTGTCTAAAGCTTTATCAACTGTATAGTATATCGACGATGTGCTGCAGTGTTACAGAAACTATTTCAGGAAGTAGAAAGGATAAAACATAAGAAAAAGTGAAAAATTAAGCAAAAATAAAACACTGAATGTGCTCATGCAAGACAGAAGCATGCAAATAAAACTGAATAACTGAATAAGAATGAAAGCAAATCATTTTAATAGAACTGTGACAGGCCTTACAGAAAGTGCATCATAATCAACATATGAGAATCAGAAGAAAATATTACAAAACTCAAGTAAAACAATTATTTTTCAACTGTGTAATGTTTTTACATTTGAAAGTAAAATGCTAATTAATTTCGACTAATCCCAAAAAATAGACGCATACAGAAAAGATAAACAAAGCAGAAAAGAAGCCAAGCCAATTATTTTCCAAAATTAAACATCAAACAAAGTATATTATAGTAGTCTTAAAGATAAAAGGTCACTTAACTTCTTGACTTTGAAATTTTATCACACAATAATAATATGATTAAATCAGTTCCTAGTACACACAGCTTTTACCTTGACAATTGTTAAATGTGGTCTATGACTACCACATTCAAAATAATAAATACAGTATTGATTCAATCTAACCTAAAAAGGCCTTAATTAAAATCATGAAAGTTTTTAAAAATAAAAATTATTGTTAAATAGCCTAAAAAAGACTATGAAATAAAAGTGTCTTTAAATTCTGACTTCATTTGTTGTACTACATTCTTATTTAGGTTTTATCAACCATTCTCAGTTAGACTACTGCGATACTTGCATATCATTTAAAGCTTTCCTGTGTCTGAAAGATTATAATTGTAAATAAATTAAATATATAATACTTTTATTAAACAAATAGTAATCCTCAGTTTTCATATCTTTTACTTGCTGAACATTCACATTCTCTACCTATTTTTCCTCTTTCATTTATTTAAACATTGCATTTTAATCATGTACTCTTTCAAGTTAAAACATTTAAACAGACTTCGTATATAACATATTGCCGGATTAATTTTAATTGTACAGAAATATTTATTTTGTGCTGTATATATGTATTAAGTAAATTAAGTATAGTTTATGCCCTGCGCTGATTTTCAGTTTTTATTAAAAAATAAAAACTTAAACTGTACAGAAGTAAAAAAAAAGAAATGGACTTGTATGCCCATTAATATGAAAAAAAAGGTTTTTCATTCCAGCATTAACACTTACTGTTATTACAAGACTAAAGACTTTTAAAGTGTCATAATTACACAAAACTAACAATAAAAAGTGTGAAACCTCGGCCAGTTTGGGTGTGTATACATGTTTTACACATGTTAGAACACAAAGTACTCTTTTAAAATAATTTCAATAAAATTTGGATTTGGATTTCGGTAAACACTAATTATCCCCACTTTTAGGAGTGCCAGGTTTCCATACTTGTGCATCACTTTTTTTGGCTGAAAACTTTGGTTTTGGTGCAGCAGTAATGCTATTTCCTGAAGCTGAATCTGATCTTGCTGCTACTGGACAGGTAGGTATCTCATAAGAAGTCACTTGTTGAAAGCATGATGTTGGGGTTTTTTGATAAGACACATCAGGGCCAGATTGATATGGAGGGGGGTGCTGGAATGAAAGACTTGGTGGTGGTTGGTAAGGGCTAGGAGGAGGAGGTGGTTGATAGGTATTCTGGGGATTATGCATTTGATATGGAACTTGTTGAAAGATATTGGGAGCAGGTTGATAGTTGTTAGGACTGTGCTGATAAGGACCATCATGCATAGCAGAGGATGTAACATAAGGCTGTTGGGGTGGCTGGGACTCATGCGAAGCCACAAAGCCATAAGGTGCAGGAATCTGATCATATCTTAAATTGTGATTTTGCATTAAGGTCCCTGAAGCTACAGCATGAGCATCAAGACTGGGTTGGGCTTGGGCCTTAGCTTTTTGCTGAGTTGCAAGCTTTTCAGCTGCCTCATTTTCTGCAGCAAGTTTTTCTGCTGCTGGACCATACGTAAACAGAGATGACTTTAGCTGGTATGGTTGATGCTTCATGACCTCTAAAACATTAAGTGGTTTGGGTGCAGGTTTTTTGTTTTGCTCTTTGCTTTTATTCTTGTTCTTTATAGTTGTGCTAGATGATGCTGGTTGCTTAATAGCACCTGGTGGATATGAAGGTGATTGTAGTGGATTATATGATAAAGGTGGAGGAGCACGACAATTAGGTGAATATTTCCATGAGGATGGCAAAGAAGGACTAGGGGATGAAGGTCTTGCCTGATTTGCTTGCACTGTAGTGGAATCCACCACATACTTTTCCATTCTTGATTGTCTCTTGGCAAAGAGCTCTGCACCTTTCCCTTTCAAGGCTGGCATCTCAAAAGCTGAACCCATTCCAGTGCGAGACATATTACTTGTAGCAGATGCGGGTGCTCGTGGTGTTGGTGTGTATGAGTTTAATCGATGTACAGGAGTTGTTTGGCTGGTCTGAGGTGGACTCCATGGTTTCATTGGTTGAGCCAGTTTTTGGGGTTCTGAAGCTGTGCTACTATTTGGAACTTGTTGAGGTCTTGGTGTCCATCCACTTGATGTTTGAGAATGGGCTTGTGGTGATGCCTGTTTCTGGGACTGATCAGTCCATTGAGGCTGTGTCTGAGATTGCTGAGTCCAGGGTGGTGGTATTTGATTTTGCTCTGGTGCCCATGAGCTTATCATTTGCTGTGCATGTTCTTGAGTCGGTTGAGTCCATGATGACTGTGGCTGACTGGGTGCCGAGGACCAGGAATTTTGGTGCGGCTGCAATTGTGATGGGAGCTGAGATGATGGTTGAGCTTGTTGAGCCCATTGAGGCTGGGCTTGAACTGAACTTTCAGGCTGGTTCCATGTATTTACAGGTGATTGTTGAAAGATTTGCTGCTGGGTCTGTGAAGCCCAGGGTTGTGCCTGGCTTTGAGGCTGAATCCATGTGGGCTGAGACTGGGGTTGAGGAGCAGTCCATGGTGACAACGGCTGAGATGCTTGTTGCTGTTGGGCCCAAGCTGGTTGTAGTTGTGGTTGATTTTGCTCTTGGGACCATGTACTGACAGCAGTATCTGCTTGAACTTGAGACTGTGCCCACTGGGTTTGATGTGTTGACTGAGTTGGAGTTTTTGTCCATGTATTCATTTGAGGTTGGTGTTGAGGTTGCGGTTGAGATTGAGGTTGAACCTGATTCTGTGGCACCCAGGCAGACTGGGATTGTGACTGAGTCTGAACTGTTATGGGTGGTTGCACATCTGAATTGACTTGGGACTGGGTTACCCAGCGTGGTTGCATATTTGACTGATTTGGTGTCTGAGCTTGTAAAGGACCATCAGTTGGACCCCAAGCACTTACTGGTGGTTGTTCATGAGCCTGAGTTGAAGAGAGACCCCAAGAGCTAATAGATGGTTCAGATTTAGCCTGTAGTTGTGTTTGAGATTGATTCTCATGCCAAGTGTCTGTGTGCTCAGTTGATTGCATGTGTGGCTCAGTAACACCCCATGTATTGACTGCTTCTGGCTGAATATGAGAGGGGGTGTTAGCAGGAGCTTGCTGTCGTTCAGGAGCAGGTGAGGAGGGGGGTTCCTGATCTGGTACGGCTGTGGGCTCTATTTTAGTCACAGAATCTCTGGTAGGTACTGGGATGTTATTTTCAGCATGTTGAGGAAACTGCTGTTCTGCAGTTTCTGGTTCAGGTGACCAAGGCGGAGAACCTGGGTTTATGTGAGGTTTAGGGGCAACTGCTGGTGGGGTTTTGTCTTTTACTTTAGGGGACTGCAAAAAATTGCAAGCCTCTGCCCCCAAACTTAAGTAATCCTCTTCTGCACCAGAATCAAAAGCTACTCTTTTGTCACTTTTATGGAGAAGATTCAGCAGTGCTGGGTTTGGAGAAACCTTTGGAGACTCTTTAAAAGTAAACATGGGCTTACTTTTGTTCCTTCTGCTGGAATCTTGTAGGATCCCTGACTTGATTGCTGGTACAGAAATTCGTTCATCCCTGGATGCAATTTGTTCTCCTTGTCCATCAGAATAATGTTCTTGAGATACAGATGGGGACAATGAGGCTGCTGCCCTGTTCTGAACTGAAAATGGCTTAGCACTTCTATTGATGACTGATGATTGCATCACACTGGCTTGGTGACTAGACATACCATTAATATTATGAGAATATTGTGGCACCTGTTTTTGGTACTGTTGATGTTGACTGTACTGTTGTTGTTCTTGCTGTTGTTGATAATCATGTTGTTGCTGGTAATGATGCTGCTGCTCATATTGCATCTGTTGTTGGTACTGTTGATACTGTTGCTGTTGTTGAAGCTGTTGTTGATGATGAAAATACTGTTCTTCATATTGTTGGAACTGCTGGTGCTGCTGTTGGTGGTTCACATTTACATCCATGTAATTCTGACCATCATTAGCCTGCATGTAAGGTTGATGCTGGTAATGCTTCTCAGCTTCCTGCACACTCTCAACAGGCATCCCCTTATTTCTCATGTCTTCATGTTCTGCTGCTATCTCATCCATGCGCTGTTTGCGCTGTGCAAACATCAGGGCACCTTTACCCTTTGTTTCAGGGAGCACATTCATATCTTTCTTGTGGTACAGTTTGCGCCCTATCTCAAGAATTCCAGTATCACAGTCAAGGGTTAATATACTTTTATGTTTTGAGCAGTTATTTAAGAAATCCTCATCAAGTTCAGTCTCACTGGTGGTTAGAACTGTAAATTCAACGGCATGTTTTTCCCTGCTGTAATTTTCATCCTCTTCGTCCTCAGATTGTGGTTCATTCTCTCCAGTTCCGTAGCTTACAAGTGTGTAATGCTTGGCTCTTTGTCGGTGCTTTTTAAACATCAACAGCCCCTTGTTATTAGGGTTTGCGGCAGCAGCGGTCAGAAGAAGAGCAATTCGCTTGCATTTAGATTTGGCCTCCTTCACCTGTTTCTCAGACAGGCTCTCACTACGTCTGAGCCCTTGGGGGGGGGAAAAAGGCAGAGGGGTGAGCCACAGTCTGGACAGAAAACGGTAATCTGAAAACTAACTTACTTCAAAAGAATAATTTTAGTTTATAAGCAAATCATAGAACATTACACCAAATTACACAAATTATGTACATCAAAACTACTGTCCCAGTGTGAATTTGACAAAAGAGCCTAAAAAGTTCATATATGATAAGGCCTCCACTCCATGGAGTTCCACTTCTTCTCCAGTAATGTTGGCATAAAGTATCTTGGCAAACCAGTGGATTTCCTCCTTATCAAACTTATCAAAGCATGTCTTTGGAATTCGCAGTTAAAGATCACATAAAAATTGATAAAATCTTTAACTGTTAATATACCTCAGTTTCTTTATTGATATATGTTGAGCTGTTGCACGACACACACAAATAACTTCAGAGGTATGGTATGGTACGGTATAGTATAGTTTGAGTGTATTGTTCAGTAATGTATGTAAAATGTAATTAGGGGTTTGTGAAACACAAATAAGTGTACACTTATTTATTATTATCCACTTAATTAGATGAAATAAATAATGTAATTTAAAAAATGGCATTTGATAGATCTTTTATACTTTTTGGAAATGTTAGTATGGTATTAATCCAAGAGAACAGAATACTTCCATTTTCAGTGCGTCTAAAACTACCAGATTCAAAGGATCAGGTAACTGACCAGTTGCACACATGCTGGTGTCTATCAAATTGCTCTACTACCAGTAGTGGTAAACACACCCTGTACTTTATTCTTACCCTCACCATGTCGCCATTCAGGTCCCTCCCTATATTAGCCTTATGCTAAAACCCAATGTGCTGTTAAAAATAATGCCAATTTTATTTTATTTTCACTACAAACTTATAACACATACCTATTACAAATATTGTTCATGTGATTAAAGATAAGATAAAAAAAAAATGAATTTTATGATAGGGTATAAAACTGTATTTATAAAAAAACATTTATGCACAAATTAAAGAATTATATATTTTAGTAATTCTTCATTCAAAAACAATGTATAACTAATTCTGTGTATCTCTCATTTTTATTTCTCTTCTCATTTTAATTCTAGACAAATACATAGCAAAGTCATTTCTTACAAACAAATCCACTTACATAAACATAAAGTATAAAAATGTCAATACATCTTTTTTAATAGTAAAAAAGACTTACTGGCGTGCCTTGCCCGGTGCTTGTTGGGCTGGCTGAGCTCCCTCTCAGTCTCAGAGTCCCCTTCTTCTAATGGGATTCCAAAGGAGACAGAAAAGGGGGTAGCAGCCTGGTCAGTGTGCCCTCTTTCTGTCTCAGTGTAATCCACTTGTTTACCCCCCCTATCATCAGTTTTACCGACCTCCACCCATTTCGTTTCAAAGTCCCTCCCAAATGGCTTTACAGTAATGTCCACCTGTCCAAGCAAAGCAGATGGAGAACTTATGACCACGCCTTGCTGACCCAGAGACTTTCTCTCATGTAGTGGTATATAGAGGGAGGAGCATGGAGTGCTGGTAGTTGTCTTGTCATCTTCATTATTTGTTTGGCTGTTTAAATCCATTTCAAGACCCTGCGCACTTCCTAGTGACGTACAACTGGTGTTCTCTAAGGTGGTCTTTGCCAAAGACAGCTGCAGTTCCACCACAGATCCAGGGATGAGTTCTAGCCTGGGTACTTCACTGGAGATTTTAAAATCAGGTTCAACACTCTTTTTCGGAGCAGGGATGTAAAATCGCGTGCAAACCATAGTGTTGACATTATCATCATGTTTAGTATCTTTCTCCTGGGAAAATTGATTTTTTTTGTTAACAGATGGAGACATTTCTTCAAGGCGTAGAGACCTGTAACAGAGAAACTACATTAATACAATTAAAACATATTTTCTATATCCAGAAATGTATACAATCAGAACACATCATGTACAATATAATGTGCGTAATAAATCTTTACATTTGATAACTGAAAACACTATTAAGAAAGGTCACTGTGCTTAATGGGCCAGATTTTTATTTTATTGGTGTTTTAAGGTCATACAAAACATTAAAGTCAGAGGAAGAGGCATAATAACTACATGCCAGTTGACAACAATTTAAATGGGGGGAATTTGTCTACTAAAGGCATGGTATGCAGTTATTCTTACTTGTATATCAATAACAAAAATCATTTACTACCTATAGCTAGGACCCCAGCATGTAGCAACTGTTTTGCCGGTTGGTTGAGCCAAAGGTCAGATGTGACATTAACAAAACAACAACTGTCTCTTACAATAAAAAAAGCAATCAAAATGATTGTGGTGTCCTATGAAAGACATTTATAAAAAGCAAAGCGCAACATTATATCAAGAGAAGGAATCTCTTATCTTTCAGAAAACATTTGTAATACTGTATGTGTTTTTATAAGAGCTCCAATGAAATACATGTTCAAGATAAAAGCGTTCTGGATGCCTCACATAATGTTGGATGCAAAGTAAGGTTCAAACACTGTTTGACTTGTCTGTCATGTCTGAACACGTAGATGCTTGTGTGGTTATAGAACGCACCAAATGCAGGGGTCTGTTGCTGATTTGTCACGGCTATTTTTTTTAACTCAATTTTTTTTCTTTTTATAGATTCCTCTCTCTTAAAAACTTGTTTTAGTTATTATAATTTTTGTTTTTTGTTATTACAAAACAGAAGTCATTATTCCAATTTATAATCTGAATATAAATCCAGACAAAACCTTGAACAAAAGTTCCAAACTTGCTTGACTGTAAGAATTTAAATCATGACAACAAAGAATGAATGGCACAGCACAGACAGGCTAATCTAATGAAAGCTGAAACAAATACAGTGAGTGGTGACCACAAGATGACAAAGATGCATGCCACTCTATGTGTATGAGGCGATTTTAGTATTTTTAAAATATTTCATAATAATTCTATTTACTTATTTTTTAAAAAAAATATTTAAAAAAGTATGATAACTTATTCAAAACTATATAAATATATTTTAATTGATTATGAAATACCGTTTTACTAGTAGTTGCAAGCAGTCAGTGGCATTCTCGACTAAAACTATAACCTCTGCCAGGCTGAGGCTAGAACAGGATACTCCATTCACAGAAACAAGCTCATCCTCCTCACATAAACCAGCCAAAGATGCGTGGCTGCCTTCAACAACCTTTGAAAACAGAATACAACACAAGATGAGTCTTGTTTAAGCCAATAACATAACTGTGAACTGTCACCTTGGAGTTTTAATGTTATGTTTGTATTCTGAGCAGTTTTGAGATGTTGAGCGGTTAAGATTTTGCTTTCCATATGACAAAACTGACCTGTGAAATAATTCCAACAATATTTCATAGTACTTCAAGTATTAAAAATATTGAATATTGCATTTTCTGTTGTAGCCAAGATTCGGGGCCCTGCCCTATTTCACAATTTTGACAATGCCATACTTTTCAAGTTTACACAAATATTAAAAAAAAACTCTTTCAGAAAAGTGGCGAATTTGTAATAATGCTCATTGTTTAAGAACTGTAAGAACTGTAGTTACACTGAATGTGTTTGCAATGCAAATTCAAGAATGAAAATATATCATAGATGCAATCTTATATAAAGAACTATAACACTACTAACAGAAATAAAACAATCAAATAATATTACAACTTTTCTTGATCGTTGTAACAAAAATCTCTTCAAAAAAGGAAATATGGGAGTCAACTGCTCATGAATAGAGTGCCCTTGAGCAAAGCACCTAACCCCTAACCCCTAACTCACCAGGCATGTGTGCTCATTGTGGCCCCCTGTTGTTTCACTACATGGATTGGGTTAAATACAAAGAAATACTTTCTGCACACTGGTAAAAAGCATTCTAAATTCTAAAAATAAATCTGTCAAAATGAAGATATTGGGATATTTGATTTTGCACAGCAGATGTATGTTACACAGTCAAATAATTTTGCAATTGCAGTCCAGAATAGAGCAGCATTGGTGGCACTTGAGTTAACCACTGACCTTTACTTTGACTCTGCACATTACAAATCAGTCATGACAATAGGATCATCAAACCAGTGACTGATCTTAGATAGTTATTAAAACTGATGGTAAAGCAGTTTAGATAAATACAGTCCAAAAGATGCACCAGAATGCGCATTACATTTTTTTTACTTCATACAGTAAAGTAATAGCAGAATCATTTGATGCACGAGATGTACAGTTTTTATTAGAAATATTACAAACATTGAAATAATACATAGAACAATACAAACAATCAAAGAAATAATGTTAAAAATATGAAATGTAGGATTTAAAAACTTGGTTAACTGAATTGTATTATCCAAATTATAAACTAATTATTCTAACAACTAAGACTCAACACATATTAAAGTCTTAATCATAAATTGTGTAACTAACCAGAAATGAATTTTGCACCACATCACTGCAAATACCCCAAAAAGCAATGATTCAAACTGATTTGACTTGAAAAAGAATCAATATTTACTTCAAACTGTTAAGGATGCTGGCACTATACACCGCACCAGTTTGAAGCCACTGGTGCTGGTTTTACAATCAAATTGGGCTGAATTTAAAATAGTACATAAATAGTACAAAATAGAGCATTAATGTTTTATATTTTAAAAGGTATTTAATTTTTACACAAATTAAAGCAAACCATGTATCAATAATTGCATTGCAGGTGAAAAAAATGTTACAGCCTCATATTTAATCCTTTGTTCTTTTATTATTATTATTATTATTATTATTATTATTATTATTATTATTATTATTATTATTATTATATATGACTTTTGAATGATTGTTTACAACCACAATAAAAATGGAATTGCAGAATTTATTAATAAAATCTATTTTATCTAGCTAAACTCATTTTATTCATTATTTTGGATTACTTCTTGTATTTTAAGCCTACAACACGTCCCACATTATTTCCACAGTATTTCAGGTCTACAACACATTATTGGAAGAACTCCACACAGAAAGGCCAGGAAAAGGGCTGATGTCAGAGCGCTGTGCAGGCTTCTGGCGTTTCAAAAGTAAATAAAGACTGCCACCTAGCGGTCAATTGTATATTTATTAATTTACATTTTCAGAATAATATCTGTTTAACTTACTTCGCACTTTCACTTCGCATGAAAGACTTCCATTTAAAATGGAACTGTTGTCCTGAGCTGTGAGAAATCTGTGGTGGTGAGACACCATTTCAAAGTAAATTGGGCATGTTTATTTTAATGTTTCAAATTAAGCAAACTTAATAATTTAACTACAATTTTTAAATCAAAATGCTATCAATATATAGTTCCACATTTTGTGAGCTACAAGTTAAGATATTTAAAATAAAAACAAAATATTCATTATAGTATAGTTATGTTTCAATGTGTGTGAAGAATAGACTGCATATGTACTTTAACACTGGGTAACAGCATTTGGCATGTTCCTTTTGGTTTACTTTTATAGTTACTATCACTGTCTATGAAATATGGATGACAATGTTAATATGGATTTTAACTGTGTCTGTGTCTGTGTCAGTAACACATCACTGATTATCATAAAGATGTAATTCAGAAAATGAAGCAATAAATATTTGTAATTGAATATCTCCTTATTTGTTCTTTTGCAGTGTTGATTTGGAGTGTTCTGTCGAGTGTTCGCTTTATATAGTTTTGTTTAAGTGTTCGGTGAACAGATAGAGAATGAAAAATAAACAGATGTGCACTTTATCTTAACTGTAACAGCAATGGAAGAGTTTAGATGAACCATTACTGGATCTGCCAAGGATGCTGGGTGCTTTGTGTGATTGTTAAAACAGAAACTAACAGCCTAATCTCCCAGGATAACCACTTATGCAGATATAAGTTTCTCTCCAGAAAAAAAACAACAACATACTCTTGTTCATTTTTATGAGTAAAAGAAATTGGGAAAGTTTCATGAAAACTTCACTAGGTTCACCACAAACCTGCCACGATCAGGTTCTCCCCAAAAGGTTTCAGTCAGTGGAGTGAAACAAATGATCAGAAAATGTCTAAGGACCACTTGTGCAACAGATCAGTAAAGATCTTAATAAAATAATAATGAAAATGGAAGGTTAGCACAAACTATTTAGACTGTGTCCTGTGCAACAAACATAACAACAAGAAGATTTATGATGTCCAAAGTCTTAATCGATGTATGACAGGGCAAGAAACAAAACAATATCATTCTGTGGTAGTGCTGGTGCTTGATTGGCATACCTTAAGTTGCTCAGGGTATACATAAAGAACCACCATATGTTTGACCATGACATGACTGTTAATATTTTCTGTTAAAACATCTGAAAATGATCAGGAACAAGATTTCCATTTCCATTTTAGGCATTTATCCAAACTTATTTAAAATACAGTTACAGTATACAGATTGAGCAACAGGTGTTCTGAATCTTGCTCAGGGGTCAATAGCACCAAACTAGCAATGGTAAAGTTTAAATCAGTGTCCTTCCGATGATTTATCCTGTACTTTAGCTATAAGACAATAACTGGCTCAAACAGACCATTGTTATTTAAACCTGTTCTCATGTTTTTTTCAGGGAAACATTGTCTATATGTAATGGACATAATAATATATAAATAAACAGATATAGCATGGTAAATGTCCTGGTGAATGTCAAAATTATTCGAGTAAATTTAAATTATGACAAAAAGGAATGACACACAGTTATGTCCAAGAATGGCAGAGCTGATAGTTTTTATGTGCAAGATAGTTTTCCTTTTCCAGGTAAAGGATTCACATCTCTATTGAAAAGTTATGACTTCACCACTGTAGCGACTATGCCAAAATCTCCCCTACAACTGATAACAAAAGAGGAAAACAAGCCTCCTTATAAGGAAAACTGCCTCCTAAATGCACCCAGAGTTTTTGTGTAACTCTCATGTTTAACAGCACATGCTAAAGGTCAGCTCTTGTATGGTTAGTTTAGCCTTAAAAGCACATTTTATACGGATAGTATTTTTCCTGCAATTTGTTCTTTAGAAACCTTTATCAAGAATATTATGGCTTCCAGCTGACGTACTGGCAGATCCCAGGACTGCTCATATTCAAGTATCTCTTTGAGGTTTATGTTCTTCAACTTAAGAAACTGTATACAAGAGTGGGCAATTAAATAGCTTGGATAAAATGTCTAATGTCACACAGATCAGAGACACCCATGAATTTTGCTAGTACATAAGTGCACACACACACACACACACACACACACACACACACACACACACACACACACACACACACACACAC
>JAOTRQ010000028.1:1852131-1874157 GCA_028565875.1 Hoplisoma paleatum
GCGATTAATTTGCGATTAATTAATTACAGACCCTGTAATTAACTCGATTAAAATTTTTAATCGAGTCCCACCACTAGATATTTATTATGATGTTTATTAAATTTAAATTCTCTTTAAAGAATAGAGGGCGCTGCTGCTATTCAAGCTGTAAAATAAAGCTTCGTTCAAAATTGATTCAATTTTGATTGAATTCAATTCACCATTTACACTGTGTTCCAAATGATTATACAAAAAAGTGTTAAGCAGTGATATGGTTAGAATTGTTTTGTTTGTCATTTAAACTCATTGATGAGGATGTGTGTCAGGGCTCTTTATAGCCCTGAAAGCAATTGCAGACACCTGAGCTTATTAGTTTGGCAGGTGTGTCCAATTAAAGGCAAGACTACTTAAGAAGGCTGTCCCACATTTTCAGCCAAAATGGAAAAGAAAAAGGATGTTTCGACTGCTGAGAAGCAACAAATTGTGGAGTGTTTAGGTCAAGGCATGACATCAATCAACATTGCCGAGGTACTACATCGTGATCATCGCACAATTAAGAAGTATGTAGCTGATCCAGAGCACACATGTGTGCATGCTGATAATGGGAAATTGAGGACTCTTTCCAACAGGCAATTATGTCAGGGTAAAAGAGCAGCTACAAAAATGCCTCGTCACAGTAGCAGACAAGTTTTTGAAGATGCTGGTGCCTCTAACTACCCCTGAACAACAAGATGCAGGGTCCTTCAGAGGTTTATAGCTGTGCGTAAGCCATCTTCCTTTATCCACTGCACACAAGCAGAAACGGCTCCAGTAGACCAAACAATACATGAAGACTGACTTCAAAACACCGATAAATGCCGAGCAATGCTCAATAGATAGATATAGATAGATAGATGGAGTGGAGGATGGCTGGTTGATGGACACCCCATGCTAACAAGGCTACGGCACCAACAAGGAGGAGGTGGAGTAATGTTTTGGGTTGATCATAGGGAGAGAGATTGTTGGCCCTTTTAGGATCCCTGACTGGGTGAAGATGACCTCCGTAATGTATGTGAAGTTTCTCAAACAGCACTTCCTGCCATGGTTCAAGAAGAAGAACCGTGCATTCCGCAGCAAGATCATTTACTTGCATATCATAATGCACAGCCTCATGCTGCAAAGAACACTTCTGCATCTCAGGCTGCTATGGGCATAAATGGTGCCAAACTTATGATGTGGCCCGCATGCTCCCCTGACCTCAACCCTATTGAGAACCTCTGGAGTAACATCAAAATGAGTGTCTATGATTGTGGGAGGCAGTTCAAATCTAAGCAACAGCTCTGGGAGGGTTTTCTGTCTTCATGCAAAACAATTGAAGCAGATACCATCCAAAACCTGATAAATTCAGTGGATGAGCGACTTCAGAAGCTCATTACAAACAACGGGTCCTATCTGCAAATGTAACATCACCTAGAATAAGGTTTTGACTTAAAAGGTTTGATTTCAGTTTGTCATAAGCTAATAATGCTTATAATTTCACAAATTACCATTTTGTGTTCTTTTAAAAATCAAAAGGTTAAACTCGGCTGTGCATAATTATTAAGAACAAACATTTTAAGTGTTTTATTTTAATATAATATTATTACAATTGTACTTTAATAGTTGATTACTGGAAAATTACAATGATTGCAATTCATATAGGAAATTTAGGAAAATCTGAGAATTTATCATTTGCATAATCATTTGGAACACCATGTAATTTTAGCACTGCTAAATTCTATTTTGTTTTATGGTGAGACGCTAACTCGAAGAACTAAAGTTAGTTCTTACTTACTAAACACCTGAACAGGAGACCAGTCTATTGCGGTGTACAGAGCCATATCTCCAAATAACACGCAAAATCCACACCGAAAGCCTCAGATTGCCATACTCGGCACTTGTTGGAACATTTTATTTAAAAATGAAACAATGTCAAGATCTGTTTCCCATTTTATTTAGTGAAAAACCCAGTATTGTAAACCGTAAAGCAAAAAGATAAATAACAAATGTATCATTACATCCCTAGTAAAAACTTTTAACTTGCATTTATGTCATTTAAGATGCAACATAAGCAGCCGTGGGTTCATGGATTGTTTAGCAGCCCAACAGTGGCCAACTGGGAGAGGTGGTGTTGAACCCAGTAACTTTCTGATCACCAGCCCAGAAACATTATTTTACCATGGACCAAATTATATGTATTATTGTATGGTTGAATGCTAAAAAATTCAAATAAAACAAATGTTTATGGAGAAAAGAAATGTAGAAGCTGCAAGGAGCTCAGATATAAAATGCTTAGCATATTCTTTATCAAATCCCATACACGCACCTGCTTTATACCAAATAACAGACAGAAAAGCACTGCCAGGACCGTTGGGACAAACCAGGTTGCATCATTGCACATTTTAATAAGTCTGAAATTAACCATCACAAAGACAACTTTTCGCCATCTATCTTTTCTCTCCAAATGAATGCACACATGCACACAAATGTGTCGCATGGTTTGGATATCTTTAATACTTTGATTTTAAACCATTGATACCACAAAATCGTCTTGTTGTTAATGTTGTATTAATGGGAACATATTCTGTCCAAGGACTATAGTCTCTACATAACATGTACATGAAGTTTTTTTGCACAATTGCATTCTCACATAAATATTTTGCTTTCGTCTCCAGTACAAACTATACAATGACTCGATCATGTACAGACTGTTTACAATTTTGAATGGAGATGCCACAGCGCTGTTACCATAATGTAATACACAAACACCCTGGTTCATACAGCAATAAAAACCAAGTCAATATTTAGTTGTCAGGTTCATTTAGTGGTTGTTTAGTTCACACACAAAAGGAGAAAGATAGATATAAAACAGCAGCAAAAAATACTTCCTGTGACCTTACCTGTAACCGTACCCCTCGTCTCATGCATAATGAATGTAAATCCAGTATCCGAATGACGAATCTTCAATTAATCTATCTGGTGAAGTTCTGCCAGATAATGGGTGGTACGGGTAATTACCTAATGCAAATCAGGTAATTAATACATTGCAATAGCATATAAGTCAAAATAGAATGTTTCTCCCGACACCAAACTATTTATAATAATTTAGAGGAAATGAATCAATTGATTTTATTTAAAAAGAGTGTTTATAAAAGCACAAAGAACAAAAAAGACCAATGTCAAAATGTAAGTTTTTAGGGAAAACTGTCTCGTCGACCGTGTTTTTAATGCACCTCCATTCCTGCATTTCAAGCAAACAACATAAGAATGTTTACGGTCATTGATGCTTAGTAATGAAGTACAATAAACAAAAATTATGATGTTTAAAACAGATAATGTCAACAAGCAGTTGTGATTGTAATCATTTTGGTACAAAAGCTGTTGCAGAAAGAATGAAACGTGGAATGTGATAATGCTTGTTGAGACTGTAACTAGTTTTTATTTTTGTGGGACAAGATAAAAACCATGTAAACGTGTTGAGTGCAGTGTATTATTACTTCAGACAAAATATGTCAGTTATTATTATTATTATTACGATATGTATGTGTCGCACAAATACTAATAAAAAATGTATTTGCAAACAATCTGCTTCATTTTGCCAAAACATGTTTTAAACCAATGAATTAGGTTTTCTTTTTATCCATAGGATGCCAAAAACATTGGGTTTACCATACATCATGTGCACATATAAAAAAGAAATAGATGATACAAAACAGATCATTATAAAACCACCAAAACAAGTAGCTGGTTTACAAAGTCTTTTTCTATTACAAACTTGAATATAAACATTTGTTCAAAAGGCTTTAAAAAAACACTTAAAATACATTGTTCCAAAAAGAGTTCACAGTGAAAACCATAAAACTAAAATCACTTTCACACCGTGGTTTCATGTTTCCACAAACCAGTCTTAATGGTGGCTGAGCTGTCTGTGTTTAAAGGCGACGTGTTCTGATGCCTATCTGAGCTTTTGGCAGTTCCATTTTCCGATGCGAGGTTCACACCGTAGGACTTGGACTGCACTTCCAGCTCAACACTGAGAGGCTTCGAGCAGTCCTTCACCAGGCTTGATCCTTCAGGATCTGTTGGCTCCACAACTACACTTCCGTTACTTTGGCTGTTGATGCCATTTCCCAGACTGATCCTGAGGTGACCGTTTCCAAGGCCGTTGGTGTCTGCGCTTTTTTTGGTCCCACGATCAAAGTGGCGTGTGCGCCGAGGCAAGCTGGCACTGGCGTCACTGCTGTCTTGTTGGACCTGGCTCTGCTGCCGCTCCCGGTATGCCAGGTACGCGGCACGCCGGCTGTTCCGGGCATGTAGGCTCTCGTGATGAGGCCGCCTTTGTGGTGCACTGTGCTCACTGCCTTCTACGCTGGTGGGCACATCGTAGGCGTACTCGCGCAAAACTGTGAGTCGGCTGGCACGATGAGAGCGCACTCTGTTCTTATAGTGGCGACCTGAGTGGCCGTTGATGTTGGCACCTATAGTTCCAATTCCAGTCTGCCCAGTGGTGCTGATATTCGGACAGTACTGAACTTCAATCGGGGCAACGTGCATTTTAATCTCATTGTCCAATGAGTGCTCCGTTAAACTGTTGTCCAGTTGGGTGGCACCATTGGCTGGCGCCGGAGCCAATTTCGACTGCGCTGCTTCAACTTGCAAATTGGTCAGCTTGCAGCCTTGAGTGGTGTTGCGCATGCTTGGTGCGCTCTTGTTGGTACAGGAAGATTCTGTGCCGCTTGCATGGCAGCGGATTGCCTCCCCGTTTCCACTATTATTAGAGCTACCCAGGGCAATCCCTGACACTGGTGCTAAGAGGGCATCGATTTGCATGGCATACCGCTGCTGCCCGAAACAGCAGGCCTGTGCCCAGTGGCGACGCATGTCTTGGCGCATTACACAGTGATGACCCAAAAGGAAAGCACTCAGTGACAAAGATGTCACACAAAACAGACACGAGAAGGTTAAATCCAGAGGGTGTTCTTGAGAAACAGCCAGTGCACCAAACAGCCACAGTAGCACATAGAGTGCCAGGGCTCCGGCAACACCGATCAGCTGTGCCAAGAAGGTGTGTTCATTCTCCAGAGCGGACAGAGTTAATGGTGCAGGCGAGTCAGTTCCAGGTAACTCGTTCTCAGAGAGATGCTGCTGCTCATCTGACTGTTCTTTCAGCTCGAAGCGTCTCTCCGGGTGGCGCAGTAACTGCAGGAGGATGCTCAGGAAATACATGCAGTCCACAAATATGATGAAAGCCACTGGACCATAGAATGCACCAAGACTAGGCTCCCATGCCATCCAACAGCTGGAAGACAAGAAAGCATTTGTTTTTAATCAGGATGATTTCGAAATCATGCTTACAATCAAAATATCATAAAGAAATGCAATTCCATAACCTGCCCACTAGATGTCACCAGTTATTTTTAGATGTTTTTATTTGTTAGGATTTTAACATGACGTTTCACACTACGTAGTTAAATTCATGAAACGCTTAATACGCGATTGTATTCACTATACTGTTTCATCACTTCACACAATTATATTATGTTTAGTATCTCCAATTAACCTTGCATATTTTGGACTGTGGGGAAAAAACATTTAGTCAATGCAGCACCCTACATTCAGATGTCATAGTCATTATTAAAATATGTTCCATTACTCAAGATAAAAACAACTTAATATACCAAATGTTTGTACCAGTGTTCCAAAAACATTAAAATAAAGAGTCTTTCACTAACACAATGGTTTCATATTTCCACAAACCAGTCCTAATGGTGGCAAAGATCTCAGTGTTTGAAAGCAACATATTACTGTCAGGTTTGCTGTTGCTGGACTGAGCAAGAGCATCAATTAGCAATTGAGGGTTAAGTGATTTTGTTCCAGGGTCCACCAATGGCAACTTCAGTAAGCAGCCTCTAGTCAAAGGCCTTTTGCAAACTGGGCCCCAAAGCCACTATAATGCAGTTGAGCTTTCTACACTAGAGCCAGTCCGATCCCACCAACCAAATAACACATAACAGGTAGACATTCAATGATGAAAGCAGAATGTATGTGTTAAACTACAATTAGGAGCATGACTTCTCATAATCCAGAACTATTCTATTCAGTTGTAAAAGAATATGTAATCAAAGTACATTTAATGCCTGTAGTATGTCAGAGCTGCCAAACATTTAAGTAAACAACAAACTCAACAACAAACGGGTCTGTTCTATAATAAACAAAAAGTAATTGCAGATACTTTGTATTAAAATACACAATTAATCACGAGCTCACCTTGCCGACGACAAATATTTTGTTTTTAGCAATGGAACAGCTTTAAATAAAGGCAGATAAAATATAAACAGTATAAAATAGGGAATGGGTGCTTCTGTATTGTTAAAGCAATGAAATCGATTTATTTCATGGTACAATGGTATTTCAAGGTAGTTCAGTTATTAAAGAAGTTTATTATTTTGTTGTTCAGTTAAGAAAAAAGCAAAAACGACATAAGCAAGCACACAATCTGTTGGAGCTTTTCTCTTCTGTACCAAGTTTGATTTAGCGTACAAGGAACATCAAACTTTTTTTCCACTCATGATTCCGATGCCTGATCTGAGATCATCCCTGCATTTATTACATTCATCACGAGTTTATTACTGGCACAAGTTTAATTAAGCTTTAACAAGCTCAGATGGTGCAGCTTTCAAAACGACTCGGGTCTTATGCAATCCAAACAGCTGCCACTGCAGTGGAGAAACAGTGTGTTGAAGCTATAAATAAACCGTCATAATTAGGTTCACCACACCTCATGCAGTGTGGGTAGCACATGTCATAGATAATAAAGAACTAGGTTTGTGGGTGTTCAGAGATCCATACAAGACCAACATGAGCGATTTAAAAAGCCAAGTTTGGAAATAAACACAAGGCTGAATGTGTAAATTATGTGTACACAAACTGTTCCAATTCCTGTGCCAGCCAAAACACAAACTATATATCTGTAAACAATTTGGATCGCAATACAATAACAAACAGTGCTATCTATGAAGCATACTTACTAGGGTGCACTGGGACGACTGCCATAATTTTTTATGTTAGCAGCTGCAGTGATGCCACAAACAATTATGGGAATACCACCACCTATCAAGTAGAATCTAGAAGACAAGACAATGACCTTGTGAGATTCGACACTAAATGCTGAAACGGAAAATTTCTCAAATTGTTGATACAAAGTTGGAAGGATCTAACAATTATTACACAATTTGTTATTGTTTATTGGTCCCAACCATGCACTTACATAAAGGTACTGTCATGAAGTGTATAGTGCACACTGAGCAAAAGCATCTTAGTGCACACTTTCACTGGAAAGTGTTGTCACAAATACAACACTACCTTTCGGGGACAAATATTTGATCGCATTTCTCTAGCTCATTGCCAGCTCCTGTTTTTATATAACGCATATATACCCCCCCCCCCACACACACACACATTGTGAACAATTTTATTAATTCTACTTCCATTTATACACCCCCCCCTCCATTACGTAGGTATAATAGTGTCGATTTGGTGCACATACTGTATCATTTTACATTTTTAAGTCATCTGAAATTCGGGTAGTAAGAGGAGTGTAGGTAAAATATCATATAATAACGACATTCAGCTTGGCAGTTGGCTGTTAAGTGAGGGATAAGCACCAAAGAGTCAAATTCATTTCGCGTTTATTGTAGTGGAAATTTTACAACTTATATTTACTTACGTATGTATTCAGTGTTTTTTAGTTAACAAGCGTTTTTTTTAATTCATTAAAAGGCATGTGTCATATTACTGAAGTACAATTGAATTATAGGGAAACTTATTTCTTAAAAAATAAATCTTTTAAAATATCTTATCATTAAAAATAATGAATGAATGTAACCATGATATCCTCTGTGTACAGATCTGATTGGCATGTAAACTAGCACCTCGGTATCAATTATAAATAACCTTGTTACCTCAACATGGGTCTGGGAGGAGGTGGAGGCTCATCCAGTTCTTCATATTGTTTGGTCTTGCGTGTGACCTGTTTGTAAATGTTTCGAGCAGTGACACCTGACCACAAGGCAGTAGCAAGAGTCGAATAATGCAGTACTATTCCCACCTAAACCACACACATTATAAACAGGTCATTTACATTCATGAAAACTGCTATGTATGTTGAAAGACATGACTGTAGTACTCATTTTGTATTCAACATTTTAGTCTGGGCTTATATAATATAGTGATGAGCTGTGTGTGTGGTTCATACCGCTTGGCACACACTGGCATAGCGTGTCTGGTTAATACCCCCTGTGTAAGCCACACACGTGAGAAGAATATGCAGGCAGAGATTCACCAGCATGTTCCAGCATTTCTTACTGATACACACAGAACTGTGGAAACGCAACAATGTCCTGATTTAGGTAAATACAACTCCAGCTATTCCGAATCCTTCACGATGAAGTGAAACACACACAGATTCTGAGGTTCTTACTTGTGATGGTAAATGTAGCTGGCGATGATGGCTAGCAAACAGACCCCAAGTATAAAGGCAGCGATGTAGATGACAGGGTGGAGTGGCTTAAAGATGTACATGCTGGACTCTGTCGAGCTCAGATCCTGTTTAAAGACACGCAGGTCATAAACAAATCAGTTTATATTGTACTGGGTACTTCTTTCACACTAGAAACCAAATTAAGCCAAGTTTGCAGGGCAGATGTTGTTTTGGTTGGAGGCCGTGAACATCTGCTTCCACATACAAAATAGCCAAATTATTTTACTATACAATTACAATCCATGCTCAGTTTGCCAGATTGGATTAGTACAGCCTATTTACGTTCCTGTTTATAATTTCACCCACCCATACAAGACATTATAACAAACTATAATGTACGTCAAAAAACTACCCTAGTCTATGAACTTTAGACAATGTTGATAAATGTTTTAAAGGATTTTATTGCCATGTTTATAAAGTAAGTGTTAAACAAATAACATAAAATGAGGATTGTTTTAATATTGTAACATAAGGAAATGCAAAAGTTTTTTCAGCTAATAAATAAATTGTACAATTGAAATTTAAACATTTCAAGCTTGCAGGTATTAATTGGCCATGTTTAAGATAAGGAAGATTGTATTGGTTGACGACAACCTGTCTGACAGACTTGCACTAACAGCATGAGAGCCAAAAACAAGCAAGTAATAACAAGCAGCCTTGTTTGGACATGTATCAATAGAACAGTATGAGGATTAAGCTCTCTATCAGCATATTAACAACATTATGAAATTTAAATAAATTATACGCTTGGAAGGTAAAGGGGGGAAATTTTGATAAAAACAATCTTAAAAATCACTTGCTTGCTCACCATCAGCAGAGCATAATTACTGAGTGAATCACAAGTGAGAGTGGTGAAGTTGGCATCATGCTGAAGGATAATGCAGCCGTTCGTTTGCCAACCTCCCTGTCCATCCTGAGCAGAGAACTCCCAGCGTGCAGCCACAGGCTTCGAGCCCTGCAGAAAACGCCTCAGACTCACGTTCACCCGACTACGCAGAGTCTGAGAAGACACACCCTCTGGAAAAAAACACAAAATTATATAATTAGGAAGATTGCAGGTTCGATTACGAAAGTCGACAGGTCAAGAATGAACTGCCCTTGATCGAGGCACCAAGCCCGTAACCACTCCAAGCATACAGTCACTAGGGCTGCCCACTCCACTGGGCTTTTTAACACACAAAGGAGATATTCCTCCACATTTAACCCAACCTGTGCAGTAACACACACTAGTGAACACACACAAGGGGGCACCAGTAAGCAAAGACATGCGATCAAGCTAATTAGACATACTGAAATTGTCCTGTGTGTTTGTCTCTGTACCCTGGCAACGTGCCCAGTGTGTCCCACCATGACCCTAAATATGATTAAGCGGTGGTAAAACTAGATAATTGATGGACGGCTTGAGGAGTAAATGAGTCACAAAGAGTGAATGGGACGACAATAAAGTGCATAATCATTAACTGAAACAAAACACCTAGACTGACCCCCAAAAAGAACCTATTTGTTTATTATACAGTGTGCCAATAGTGAACGTGTGCAATTTACCGATCTTAGTTAGGATCACAGGGGTGACCACGCTCATTCTCTTGGTAGAATTGCTTGTAGGAGGAAAGAGCTTGCCATTGCGAAAAGCAAGCAGCTGGATCTTATAGATGCCATCATCGGCCTGACCTGAACCGGACACTGAAAAAAGAGATGGAGGCAGCTGTACAGATGCTTCCACTACAGTGTTCTGCAAATATATAAAGAACATGTATTGATGCTTTATTATATGTTAGAAAAGTCAGACAATTATTGTGTTAAAAAGTCTTATAAATCAGGTGCATTCTGGGGCTTGTACCAAAGAGCAACATTTTGGTCATTATTGTTTTGAGCTAAAAACTGTTACCACTAGCAAACAAGTTTTACAGCACTGATGCACATGTTACCCGTTGTCTAAATGAGATTGTCTATGGGAGGAAATCTGAGTATCTGGAGCAAAGACATGCAGTCAGATTCATTGGAGATAATTAAATTGTCCCAAGTGTGTGTCTGCACCTTGCAACAGACTGGCGACCCGTTCAGTGTATTTGTGCAGTGTGTTTTCCACTGTGACCATGAAGCGGAGTTTGAAAGTAGAGGGCTGTTTTTCCCCCATTTACCTTACTTGCATGTTTTTGGATTGTAGGAGAAAACTAGACCTCCAAAAAAAACGACAAAGCCACAGATAAAACATACAAACTCAAAACAGAAATGACCCGGGCCGCCCACCTAGGAGATGGACCCAGGACCTCCTTACTATATAGCCACTGTAATATTTAACAATGATTCTCCTGAAACAACCAACCAGTACACAACTGTCGATAGTAAAATTTACTAGTTTATGAATAATGTAGAAAATGTAGTACGATTTCAATCAACATCTGTAAAATGAGTGTGTCAAAACATGAGACAGCTTTAAAACAATAATAATAAAAATAAATCCTCACAAAGAAGTGGAAGGTATTGCATCCTTTAGGCTGAAAGCTTTTATTAATCGAAAGTGAAAAACTGCACACAAAAGAAAAATATTCAAACAAAAATTTAAAATAATCTACACAAATACTGCACCTTTAGAGCGAGAGAAGAGAGATTGCTGGAGACGTTGCATTTAAAGCTGAGTTGGCGATCCAGGTTAATATCAGGGTGTAAGTTTCCCAGGTGGGGAATCAAAGGGCGCTCTGGGACCACCTTCTGGAACAGTGTGCAGGTCATGCCATTGAAGTTGTTGGCTTTAATCACGTGTGCTTCCACAGCAATGTTGTGGGAGTTCTGTTGAAAATATGACAAAAAAGACACTAAGCACCATCATAATAACAATAGAATCCAGGTTTTGGTTGTTGGCAAGTATGCAGCTGACATTTCCACACACTAAATAATAAAAAAAACTAATTTCTCTTTGATAAAAGTCAGACTTTGGGAAGGACTACAAGGCTAAAAGTTCAACTTTGTACATTAATTTGTACAATTCCTTTCTGAGCTGGCAGGGCTGTATTTGTTCATGTATTTGGATATGTTGACTGAGAGAATTAGCTGCTTTCAGTTTGATTGTACATATGTACAGTGATAAAATAAAATGAATTCTATTCCATCTTACCCTTTAACAGTTAGTCATAATTTTAAACTGACCTGTTTAGTGATCTACATGGACAGGCCTACATAAAAGTGCAAGGTTCCAATTTTAGAATTAGACTACATAATCGTGCAAAGGTAAACAAGACAAAAACACTTAGAAAATTAAAAATTGTAAACCTGTTTCCAATGAAGTAATAGTGGATTGACATAGTCTGATAAAAAAAATAAAAATTTGATATAAGATGGAATATGTACACTGGAATGCAGTGTTAATCAATGAAAACTTTGATCACAGCTTTGACATGGCTCTAAATGTACTCAGACTAGAAAATCTTCCTATAGCAATCTATTTACTAACTTTAGGACCGTTAAAAGGTGTAAGAGTTCATGCTACGGCAGAATAATACAGTGCATCATAGGGTGGTAAACACTCACACACAGCTAATGTGTCTCCTGTGTCGGTGAAAGCTCATGCTACTGCTGAGTAATGCGGTGTCTCATGAGGTAGTGTAATGCACGCTACAGCTGAATAATGTAGTGTTCATGGGGTGGTGGAAGCTCATGCTACAGCTGAGAAATGTTGTGCATGAGGTGGTGTAATGCACGCTACAGCTGAGTAATGTAGTGTCTCATGGGGTGGTGGAAGCTCATGCTAAAGTTGAGTAATGTAGTGTCTCATTGGGTGGTGGAAGTTCATGCTACAGCTAAGTAATGTAGTGTCTCATTGGGTGGTTGAAGCTCATGAGCTCACACTACAGCTGCTCATAAGGTGGCACAAGCTCATGCTACAGCCAAGTAATGCAGTGCCACTATCCAACCTATTTTTTTTATTAATATCAGACTGGTAACACAGCAAAAATGTTAAATATAAAGCTTGGGATAAACTAGCAAGCAATCTCATGTAGGCTAGCATACAAAGCTAGCCACAGTGCTCTCAACGCTACCTGTCACATTCATGCATCACTAATTATCTTGTCTTAACGTACAATGCAATTCTCTACCTGCCGCCATCTAGTGATAAGGAATTATTTCAAGATTACGCTGCCAGTCAGTACTACAGCACAGACACTTAAAAATGGCAGATTATTGCCATTTATTATAATTAATAATTAATTTGTTTACAAAAAATCTTTTTAGACCAATTAGATGAATTCGGATAATTCACACTGGGCTAGCATACCAGTGAAATATTTACCCTGTAGTAAGATCCACTAGCCAGTCGAGGTGTTGCAATCCTCTGTAGATGCTCCACAATCCGGGAACAAGCACGTGCCTCCTTCTGCGCCATCCATAACACCCGTTCATCGGCCAGCATCAGATTACTGGAAATGTCCAACATCACGTCGTCTAACTGCACACAACACACACAGTCAGATGCATCACGTAGTCTCACGTACATCATTTCTGGTGGAAATGAATTACCCAGAGGCTACATGACTGCATGATCCGACCTCACAATGAGCCACTCATTGGAAAAAGCAAAGACTAATCAGGGTAATGCAGAGCACAAGGTCATGACATCTTATAATATTAGTTCAGGAGGAGAAAACCATGTGCATTGTAAGTGAAGCCAGCAAGACCGTGACATTGAGGAACTTCAGTTTTACAAAACGGGGTGAGGAAAAGGAAGTGAGGTTAGGCAAAGTGGCAAAAACATTTCTCAGCTCCTTCAGTACAAAGCTATTAAGTGTATCTGTGCTGGAGTTATATCTCTATGTGACTTTCATATAGATATCGGTGATAACCGGGATTCAGCACCCACAATGGGAAGCTTGCTCAAAACAGTTTAATAAGATAAACAAATAAAACGATTTTTAAAAACAATACTTTTAGGTTATGTTCAAATCTTTTGACATATTTTTATTTAAACCAAAAAGGTCAATATTGATGATAATCTAAATATAAAAACCAACCTAAATATGTTCATGCTGCATTTCATGTAGATATCAAATATTATTTATCTATCTTATCAGCACTGACACAGGCTACAGGTCTGTTTGGTTTAGAAGTAAAGCTTTAGGATTTAGTTTAACTTTAACCTGAGGATGCAGCCCCTGAACTGGGACACAGCTAAATGGAGTGACTAAGTAGCTTGCTGAATGGTGGCCTAGATGGACTTCCTGTGGTGGCCATGTGATGCCATTTGCAGTGTGCTCGGGAGTAGCAGTGGCAAAAAAAAAAAACTTAGAATCAACTTTTATGCATTCCATATAAATGATTTCAAAAGAAGTGATTTCATCATTTGCTTTCAATTTCAAATATCTGAAGACAATTGTATCCAGAGTATATATTGATGATACAGTTTCTTTGGACATGGCTGTATATGTAAACTCACATCTTTAGATTTTTCAACAAACATTCCAAACTTCTCGATCATCTCAGCCACAATGATCACGTCCACCTTGTCTGAGAAATTCGGAGCTTCAACAGTGTAAGCCAGAAGCTGCTGAGCCGTATGAATGACATTGGTCTGGTTTAAAGACATCTATCCCAAAAGGAGAAAAGAAAATCAGTAAAAGCACACCAGCACTGACATCTCTTTACTCAAAGGTTTGAACCTTTCTGCTACCAGGAAGCCTATGTTAACAATGGTTTGTGTGGAGATTTCTACAACCCAGTTCAGTTATTGCACTTCATTAAAGTAAATACTGCTGCACCTGATTAATTATATGGAGCACACGGGTGGTGTCCTTCATGTACTCGCAGTGGGAATAGTCCTCCTCTGCCCATTGCCCACTGCGATCACATTGCCTGCTGGCACGGCGGTCTTCAGCTGAATAGATTCCAGTACCAGTCACCTGCCGTGCACAGGGCAGGTAAGCCATAATGCCTGCAAGTGTTCGTGGCCATCTGCAAAAAAACAGCAGCAACATTAACATTCAACATGGGAATGGTTTTGTTTTCTTCCTATTGTACTTTACTAATTGTTAAAGGTCACTAGAGGGCAGCACAAATGATCAACATCACAAAAACTGAACTCAAAGTAATGCATTTTAAGTATTCTACACCTTCGATTGCTTTATTATTTTCCCAATCGCTAATCAAAGCATGAAATTATACATGAGAAATTAATGTGAAATATCATGTTACAAACAGTCCTAACCACTAGACTACAGTTAGCTTTTATTCGAAGCTACTTACCATACAGTTAAACGTATATAGTCTAAGAAATTGAGGATCAAGAGTCTTGCTTAGGGGCTAACAGTGACAAGGTTTAAACCAGGGACATTTATTAATCATGTTTGCGCTATGGATACAGTGGCCAGTCTCCACATACACCCAATACTATTTGCCTTTTAAATGTTACATGTATGTCAGGGTGCACACCTGTATTCCCCTTTGTTGTTGGATAGCCTCTCAGGAGTACAGTATTTGGCATTGCTCTCTAAAACAACAACATGCACTGTGCGAGTGTTGTTGCCCCGACTAGTATGCACTCGACACTCCCAGTCTCCAGTAAAACCTGGCTGAATGTTGGAGATGGTCAGAGCACTGAGAAAAGAGAGAAATGTTCAATAGTTAAACAAAAACTCTAAACATCTAGTTAATTTTGTCAACACTCTAACAAATATGTACTCAGTTTTGAACTTATTTTTTTAATCTAATTTAATACAATATCTTTTTTGTTAACCCTTTATCTCATGTCATGGCCGAGCAGTAATAAAAGCAGTTCACTGTCGGATGTATGACTATGTACATGACAAACTTTGAAACAATTTTAAAAACTTACCTATTTTTGCCTATTTTTAATTCAGTAAATTTTATTTAGGCATGGTGACTTGGGGATACATTGCGGTACAAAGAACTGTTCTGTTTACGCCAAATTCTGACCATTCTATTTGCCCTGGAATTTCTAGATTTACCTTCAAGCACAATCAGCACATTTTTTAAATGTTTCTAAAACTGAAACCAAAACAAACTGTTTGTTTAACGCCATATTGATTAGTGGTTTGTCATTCAGTCTTTATACTTGTTTATATATGTTCTTTATGTGCCAAGTTTCCAGCTGTTTACTTAGCATTTATAGTCTAAGTTGTTCAACATTGAGTCTGTAGTTGTGTGTGTTTTTGTTTTCAGACTTCGTTAATTAGTTCGATGTTTGTAAATATTAACTGTTTAAACAATGTTTTAGGGGCAAGAGCTTCTGCTATGATGTGGAGGTTTTCTAGCTGACTTCTTTTCCTTATTTACTTGTGACATTCGGTAAAGACATGTTGTATTGTTATGATGGTATGGCATATTTCACATGTAGATGGGGGTTCTCCTCGTAGCAGAGAGGAGTTATTTCGGTGCATCCGATGTGACATGTAGTCCATACAAATTAATATATTCTGCTACTTGGCATATGTTTGTGATGTGCATTTGTCTAGATAAACATCATACAGCTTGTTGTTGCATTGTAGTTGCCATTTCTTTTTAATGTATTCTGTGATTCGCGATTTAATGTCAGAGATAAAGTTTCCAATTTGGATTCTGCATTGTTAGAGATTTTAAAGGCTTAAGCTCACTATGAACTTGCTGCTTAATGGATGATTTTTGCATTAGACAATTGTGACCCACACAATCCAGAAGTCTGGGAACAACATAGTGACATTCAAAGTCCCTGATGCTATGCAAAGTCTGTTTATGGCATTTGTGTTTAATTGATAACTAAGACTGTAATGTCATGTTGTACACTTTGGTTACATTTATGACAGAAAGTGGTTACTCATTACACAAAAGATTATAAATTATTATAAAATTATAATAATCACAAAAGATTATGATTATTAAATCACTAGCTTTTATCAGTCATGGACATCTCCAGTTCACCTCAGTTTAAAATGTTGGATCATAAACAAAACATTTTAAACATTAAGGCACTGACATATGCAGAGAGCAAATACTTTTTTTTACAAGTGTGTGCACGTTGTTCTGATGGCTATCATGCTTGTCCTTGTGGTCTGCATCATTTCAGTAGTTAGAACATTTGAGGTGCACACCCGATGCTGCAAAGGCTCTGTGGATGGAAATGTGTGCACTGTGTTGATTTGACAGATAATTATAAACTGGCACCTAGCAATGTGCTGAATAACAATGTTTTTAATAAAGTGGTCAGTAAGTGTTTTAAAGCCATTGGCTTTTAAAGATGACTTTAGGCTTCTAAATACGATATTTATCTTTATATACGGTACAGTTATTGAAACAATTAATTTGAGTACATACTTCTCAATGCTGCATTACCAGACAATACATTTCCGATTAATCTTGTCAACACATTATTTACATTACTGATAGGATAGTTTAATCACAACTTTTAGTCGTTAGAGGGTTTAGAAAATGATTTCCTGTTCAGTACCTGGCAATGAGTGAACAGTTCTGCACCATGTTTTTTTCGATGTAGATCCCCTGGGTGGCATCAGGCTCTACCATCCTGCCATCCTGGTACCAGAGCACCTGCATGTCCTCATCCACAAAAGATGCCATGCACTGGAAATGCAAACTGTCCCCCTGAAAAACAATCTGATGCAGGGAAGGAGTCATCTGGAATGATGGGAGCTCCAGAGGTGCATCTAAAACAGATTACAGTATGTTAGAAATAGAGGTTTCTTTGGTTTGGTTCATTTTTACACATTTACGCCTTTATCCAAACCGACTTACAAATATAACAGAACGCTATTTTTTCAGCAAGTGAGGGTTAAAGGCCTTGCTCAGGCTTGGTGGCACTGGGGCTTGAACTGAGTCTCTAACCCAGTACCTTAACCACAGCCATCACTGCCTAAGTATTAGGTTGGGTATAACCTAAAATCTAGGTTGGAGGATTCCCTATTGTGTTTTTTTTCTCTATAATATTTACTACTGACTTAACATGTGTTCAAATACGATTTAATTTTAAACTTGTGCAAAGGCATTACACCAATCCTCCATTCAAGAGCTGTATTTAGTGTACTTGTTTAATAATGTGTTCGTACCACAGGTGAGCTGCTTGGGTTCGAGAGAGTTTATGAGCTGGTCCTGTAGTGAGCGAGGATAAGCACATTGTGTGTCCTTCACCGTTATATCCTTCTCCTTGATCCAGCGCACCAGCCATTGCAGGTTACAGTCACATAGTAGGTAAGGGCTCTGAAAGTCTCTGATAAACCAACAAAGAGTTTGTTTCATCAATAGGCAGTGTCTAAAAGTCACAGACACTGTAAGCTTATCTAAACCATATTGATATGTACATAATCAATAATCTATAAGGCTTGCAGTGTTGCAGTGTGTACAGAGATCAGTATGAAAGAAGTTATAAAAAGCTGATGATAAAAATATAGATCATAAATGGCCCTGCTGATATTGTGGTATGTTACATTTACTTACAGTGTTTTTAAAGAGACGAGGCTATCAAATGTTCTTGGAGAGAGTGAAGAAAACAGGTTTCCTGAAAGGTTGCTAAAATAAGAAAAAAGATTTATAAGAACAGCTAAACTCAACTCTCATCATTCATACATCACAGCATAAAGATTTAAATCAGTTTAAAATAGATACACTGATTAAATAATTACAGCAACAACATCAGCTGCCATTTCCTAGCATTTTTTTCCCATCAAAAGCTATTCACTTAACTACTTAACAGTAACAGAATGCTTAAAATGGGTATTTATTTTTGTTCTGATTTGACATATAGACAACAGCATTTTGGTTGGATCTGTAAAATCTCAGGGACTTCCTAAAAACTTTCAAAAGCTGTGTTAAGTTTGTTTATGAGATGCAAACACTTGATTTTCAGATTGGATTTTTCAAACTATAAAACTACAAGTACAAAATAGTAACACTTGAATAATTTATAAGTAGAAGGTAAAAAATTTTATTTCTTTTAAATTTTCTTTAAATAATTACACTTATCATTACCTAGCCACTAAGATACATAAATCAGTGCACTGTAGCCTGAATAAATAGGAGGGTTGTGTCTTGAAGGGAATCCGATGTAAAAACCATCCCAAATCAGTAATGTGAACAAGTATCCTCCATGGCGACCCCTGAAGAGAGCAACCGAAAGCAGAAGAAAAAAATAGAATATTGTTTTTAAAACTAAACTGTTTATAATTTATACTCACAGTTTAACCAAATTTGTCAAGCCTTTGAATATATCCACATTAAGGCAGCCGATACGGTTGTTGGACAAGTCTCTGAAACAGATTATAATATTTCAGAAATGGGATTAGTAAATTAACAACAGTTTATCACAAGCACATCACAGCTAGAACATTTTCATCCATACACAAAACTTAAGAAAAGTGATTTGATGCACCGTTTTACTTTGCTTATTGTTTTAATCTTGGGTTTTGATTAATGTGTGTGAACTACGTGGTGACTTCATCAAAGAGGTGTACCGTGAACACGTGGTTTTAACGTCTTCAAACTTAAAAATAAATAAATAATAATAACGATCAACTCAACTGCAAAGGTAGCGTTGTCTCAGAGTCGGCAAATGTAGAGCCAAGCAGCCAGTCATTAATAAAATTACTGTGTGTTAATATAAATGTTATTTAGTCCAGGACAAAATGAAACACAGGTTTAGTGCTTAGAGTTACAATTTTGCCCTTTGAATGCAATACCTGGCATCTACAATAAAAACTAATGGATTAGTTCCCACCCCAGCAAGTTTTGGCCTTAATGTTGTCAAAACACAGACCAGGTCTAACCACAATTAAAACAAACCACAGAGCACCATTTGAAGTTCGTCGAATAAACCAAACAAAATGTACCTAAAAATTGTGATGATTCTACACAAGGCTATGAAGCTTAATAACAAGAAGTCCAGATTCCCGGGTAAGACAATCTGAGGATGACAGTGTGATGTTTACCTGTTCTCCCAATGTCAGTGTGGGTTTCCTGCAAATAGTATGAATTCCTCATACAGTCTAAGGACATGCAATCAGGTTAATTTGAACTGACTACTATGTTATTTAACAATGACAAGTCAAAAGTCTGTTCACCTAAATGGGTATTAGATCCATCAGAATCAGCATCGTTCTTGCTTTATTCACCTCCAGTCACAATAAAACATTTGATCAACTGAACATCTGTGTGGCCTGTGAAATAACCTTAAGCGATCAGTAATTTTACTTAATGTCACTAATTTATTTCGCATTCACGACACAGCAAATCTGCAATAATTTACTGAGGTGCTTCTTACAGCACTAGCTCAATAATTCCTGGTATATTTTAATTTTTTTAAAAGCCGGGTTGGTAATTTAACCAGTCTGCTCTTGCTAGAGGTCTTTGGATTGCAGAGACTTGTTCTAAGAGCTTTTTTTTTATTGTGACTTTAGTGAATCTGCACCGCTAAATAAAGGGCAAAAGCAAACGTCAAACAAAAATAAAAGCAGTCTGGTTTGCCTAGTCTTCCTGCAGTTGGAAGTGCTATGACTTTACAGTTAAGAACAGTCTAAAAAGCTTTGTCGAAAATACATTATAGCTAAATTGGCCATAAAAACATAAGCTTCAAAAAAGTTATGTTGCTTCTCCAGTGGCAAACAAAGCTTGAAATAAATTGCCCACTGACTTAGCAACCTCGTTATAGGATCCAATATGAAAAAAGATTTATATACAACATTTATCATAAATAAATAATTCTTTAACCTAGCAGAAAAGTTCAGACTTTTATAGACTCCGTCTATTATAGACTCCGTCCTATAATCTACTCAATATGGCTTGCTGGTGTTATAAATGACAGAATCTTAAGCGCCACCAATCACACGGTGGCTTCATCTGACTGTTACCTCCAAGAATAGAAACTGCCTTTTACCTTGAGTATTTAATGAAGTAAATTATGAATAAAGAACAGTCATTGTTTGATTCTAAAGGTCGACAAGAAAGCAAAACTTTAACTGCTTCCCGGGTGCTAGGGCAAGGGCTGCCCACCACACCAGGCTTGTGTACACACTGCTGCCCCCTAGAGTGTGTAATTGTGTTTTACTGCCAAGATATGGTTGAATGCATAGTGTGTGTAAAAGCAGTGATGAAAAGCATTTGAAATTCTAAAGCATCTTTATTCTTGAAAGGTAAGAAAAACAAACTATTAAAAGCTTTACTTAAGGAAAACAAAAAGTTTCTCAACTGAAAAAGTTGACGGTTGTTTGTTGGAGCAGGGCATCCTCACACTCGTTCTAGGTTACGCCATGTGGGACGAATAATAGTTGTGCTGACATAGCGATGGATAGGGCTTACTCTGTCCATATAGCTGCCTTCTTTGTGGCCTTCGTAGCGTTAAGAGTCATGCGCCACCCATGCCGGGGTTTCAGGCATGCGTCAGGGTACACATCTTGCCTGACTTGGTTTCTGCGATCTCTTCTATTCCGGTGTCTTCCACCCTACTGCTTGGGAACTCGCGACTGAAGTCAGGTTAGGATCTCTAACCGCTTAGGATCTCCTCATGCATGGGCATGCCTGAAGGTCATGAGGCCAGGTGGGAATGCCTCAAGTCTATTGGTCCAATAAGACATTCCTTTCCGATTGGACCTTCCTCGTGTTGGTGTGAACTGCTAAGCTCTGCATGTTTTTCACCTTTTAAGTGAGAATTTAGTTAGATTATAGTGATCGTTTAGTTTGTGGGTTTTTCACCTGGGCACAGAGTGGTCAATCAAATTCCAATAAGCAGATGGGAGGTAATTAGTAGTTATAAATGAGGGACAGTTTTTGTTTCTCTCGGCAACCCACAAGTTGGTTTGACTTCTCTTTTATTATTTTCCATTTTAAAACCTGAGTATTGGCCCCACCTGCCCTAATTGGCTGCGGAACTGACGTGGGGAATACCACACCCTGGGCTTATGGTGTAGTTCTCGAGCATAGCAGACCCAATTTTCGAGTATGACTGCACCAGTCTACTATCAAATGAGTTAATTTATATGTCTATTCTTTTCTCCCTTGTAGGTTTCTGAATTTATGTTGCTGTAGTGGGGAGCATGCAGTGCTCATACCGCAGAGAGCTGAATTCGAATGCCAAACATGGAGTCCTTCATCTGTCTGATTTGATGTTCTTCCCCCATTTTAATGGTTTCCTCATGTTATTGTTTGATTTTTTTTTTTGTTTAAGGTTACTCTTGCATTATAGTCCTAATTGCTGCATCATAACAGTCTGAACGATTTATGATCATATACCTGATATGTAGTTTTTTTTCTTTATAATTTAGTACAAAATTGCACAAAAACTAAAAATTAACTACCAATTTTGCCAGGGGGAGGGGGTATCAAATTATACATAGTAAATGTTATTTAAAGGTTAAACTCTACAGAATTCCATTTCCTTGGAGATTTATTTTGTCCTGGCCTAAAAATCCTACCGTGTTTCCCCGATAGTAAGACAGCGTCTTACTTTCTTTTTATCCCCAAAAGCCCCACTATGTCTTATTTTCGGGGTATGTCTTATATTGGAA
>JAOTRQ010000028.1:1916635-1928297 GCA_028565875.1 Hoplisoma paleatum
GTAGCAGAGCCCGGATTTGAACCCCCAACCTTTGGGTTCCCAGCCCAACGCTCTACCCACTAGGCTACACTGTCCCTTTATTTTACTTCTAGTTTACTTTTAGTTGTTTTACTTCTGTTATCTGGACCCAGAGATGGGGACCCGACTCGTATAGTATATAACACACAAAGTCAGGGAATGAACTGTTATTTATGTGTTTAACCAAAATAAGCAGTATTGTTTCTTTCTTTCTTAATTATTATTGTTGTTTTTTAGAATAAAACATCTACGCTCAATTTGGTATAACACAAACCCAAGTTGTAAAAGTAAAGAAAGTAAAACTTTTTTTTTTGGAACATTTTTATTATCTTTGAATTTGGAATCTCACTTTGAAGGGTGGAATCTCGTATCTAGGGCTGTGTTCTAAAAATAGACTGAACTGACTTGCTGTCTAACTAGCGCAGGTTCTAGTGATCACCTCATAAGACTTTATAAAGGCCTAATAAGGTTATTTGAACACGGCGCGTTACATTACGAGACTAACACAGTTAGCATTGCCGCGTTCAGACGCTAGCGCTATGTTTAGCGCTCGTTTCCGAGTGCAGCCTTGTGTTCTCCCCTAGTATAATGGAAAACCTGTCCTGAAGTTCTTCTTCTGTCTTGTAGAATTCGAGTTCGGACCACCGCGTGCGTCTGGACCTTGGACTGTGGGATAAGTTCAGCGAGTTGGCCACCAAGTGCATTATCAAAATCGTGGAGTTTGCCAAACGGGTGCCAGGTTTCACCGGACTCACCATCGCCGACCAGATCACTCTGCTCAAGGCTGCCTGCCTGGACATCCTGGTGAGTGCATTGTGGTGTCAGCACCAAGCCTGGGTAAATAGGGAGGGGAAAGCATCTCAAGAACAAAAATTCGGACAAAATGTCTTTTTACTGATTCTTATTAGAAAATCAAGTAAAATGTTTTTGTTATAATTTTTATTTTAATTAGAACTAAGTCTAGACTGCTGGTTTTACGTTTTATGTCCAAAACAAATATATCAGCAGCGCCCTCTGCTGTCGAAAGGGAATTCAACTCATCTTAAACGATTCTCTGATTGAAATCTTCCAACGAGTGAATCGATTCTTTACGATTCTTTGCGAATCGTTACATCCGCACTACACAATATTCTGGGCAAACACTGGGAGAACATGCAAATTTCACACCTGGGGATCGAACCCAGTATCTTATCGCGATGAGGCATCAGTGGTGCCCACTTAACCGCCATGCCAGCTCGCACTCATAGTTCAACTCTTACACTGTGATCGGCTTCCGGGTGTGAAGTTTGCATGTTCTCCCCGTATCTACGTGGGTTTGCTTTGGGGGCTTCGGTTTCCTCCCACAGTCCATAAATTTGCTAGTGAGGTAAACTGGAAATATTTGATCATCCGTGAGTGTGTTTGATGTAAACTTGTGTAACAATGAACTGCTGTGAGTGTGAACATCATTTACGAGTTGCATAAGTTTGTGGACGCCTCAGTAAACACGATCTCAGGGTTTTTGTTTCTGATCTGTTTACATCTGTTTGTTTTCACTCGAGCGTGAGGCCCTCGGCTGTGTGTGTGTGTGTGTGTGTGTGTGTTGCTGAGCTCAGGTTGCCGTGGTAATGAGCGTGATACGGAGCAGACTGTGCAGGGTGATAAGGTGATAGAGGGAGCAGCTGAGCATGCTCACTGCGGTGCTGGAGGAGAGAGAGAGAGAGGAAGTTGATTCGATGAGCACTTCCCCTCGGGGAGCCGAGATGGAGAGAACTCCAATCACCTCCTCTCTCCTCTCCCAGCTCCTTCTTTCACCTCCTAACTTCCATTCGTTTGTTTTTACTGACCCATTTCTCCTGGTCAGGCTCAGAATGAATGAGAAGAGAATCAAAAAATAATACAAAAGATGATAAAAAAATAGATATAAGAGAAGAAATAAAATATAAGACAGGATAACTATATATGACATTTAGGAATAGTAAAACAATATAGTAATTTATAAATAATAATGTAATAAAATCATATAAAATTAGTAACGAAACGCAGCTTTTTCTTTCCTGCGACTAGTCGATCAATGGAATTTGTCCGACTAGTAATTTTTTCGGTCGACCAACGATTAATCGATTCATTGCTGTCAGCCCTACTTAATACAAACGGTTCCTTTACATCAAACTGGTAGTAATAAAGTAAAATGTGTGTGGGTTTGTGTGCGTCTGGGTGTTTGTGTGCTCTGCTGCGCTTGTTTGTGTGTGTGTGTGTGTGTGTGTGTGTGTGTGTGTGTGTGTGTCACACAAGCCAAGCCATGTTTTATTCCGTTTTATCTTCCTGACAATGGTGCCAATCACTGTCAGCATGCACTTCAAAGGGTTCATACAGCACCCGTACCGCAGTCCTTCACACACACACACGCACACGCGCGCACACACACACACACACACACGCACAGACATGCAGAACACACATATATTCTACACATAGAGTAGCTTGTAACTTGTTATTGTTTTAATGAGTCTTCAGGGAAACATGTTTTTGTAGCAAATGTATGTGGACACTAAAGTTTAACTCGTTCAAGATTTTAGAGTGTATTTGTGTAAATGTGTTGCTATGTAGTATTATTATTCGTATTTAAATGTTATTGAAATATTTGTTTATGAGTAAAATATATTTACCGATGCTTAAGTGTTGATGGTAAATCCTGTTTGTGTAAGCTGATTAAATTACACAGTTTGCAAATAATTGTATTATTTTTATTTGTATCTTTTATATTGCATATAAACACCAATTCATGATCTCAGATGGTTCCCAATCCTATGATTATTATTAGTTGTATTATTATCATTAACAACAATAAACTCACCAGGAATAACTGGTGATTATTATAATTACAGAATAATTATAACAGGACGATCTGTTTTTAAAACAGATCCGACAACACTAACCACAAATATCTGTTGGGGTATTAAAAAAAAAAACTTTCCAAACCGCTGATTACTTTGTGTGTCTAGATCCTGCGGATCTGCACACGGTACACGCCGGACCAGGACACCATGACCTTCTCGGACGGACTGACATTAAACAGGACACAGATGCACAACGCCGGGTTTGGCCCGCTCACAGAAATGGTGTTCACCTTCGCCAACCAGCTCCTGCCCATCGAGATGGACGACACGGAGACGGGCCTGCTCTCGGCCATCTGTCTCATCTCTGGAGGTACGTAGCACCCCCCTCTTCCACCCACCCACGTACACTCCAAATATACATACACCCGGGTGTTCCCTAAAACCATTTCATTACGTCCCCGTCGTTTCCTCGTCAGGAGTGAGTCTGAATCTGTACATATAAGTGTTTGGGATGCTTCTGTCGACGATCACTGTCCATGTCCATTTTTAAAAAACTAGACAAAAACTGGTCTGTTGGATCAAACGGAAACAAAAACAAGACCTTCAAAGTTTCTCAGCAAGTGCTTTTTACGGAGTAGGTTGCCAGATCTTTTTCTAACCCGTATCGCTATCGGGAATCATGTGTCTCCTATAGGGCCGTTTTCCCGATCAACCTAGTGCATGTTTTTGGACTGTGGGAGGAAACCGGAGTACCCGAAGGAAACCCACGCTGACACGCGGAGAACATGAATCGAACCCGGGACTTGCTTTAAACTACTAAGCCACCGTGCCGCCTACTTCAAACACAGTTACAATTAAAAGATCATAAAATGAAAGCAAGTTGAATTGAAACTTATGAACTTTTACGTTTATATAATGAAATTATATAATTAACGTTCAGGTGATTGACGACGATGATGTTTATGTAGCTGTTAGCACTGAATCGGACTGAAACATGTGTGTCCGGGTTATTTATGGATCCTCTCAGCCTGTCTCACCCACCCGCACCCCCTCATCCTTACAGCTGTATCACAACAGGTCTCACATCTGTCAGCCTGTAGACATGTAGCTCTGAGGGGAGGTGTGTTCTCAGTATTACACACGCTTACATAATCTGGGTGAGGTTACACGTCTTTTTATTTCTAGGGGAGTCGTCATTGTCGCCATCTAGTGGTAGGTAGTGCTTAATTAAAGCTGATGATACAACACAGTGTCTCCAAATACAGTCATTCCTTATAAAGGGGACAAATGTTAATGTCACTGATCTTGATTGTTTTAATATTATAGCATTAAATAAAAACAAATCATAAAAATGATGATTGTATGAAGCTAAATCATTATGTAAAATGTTATAAATATACCCAGAATTCTTTATTGCTTAACAAAACAGGTTATAATGCAGTACTGGCTGTTGCTCATTGCCTCTTTTTATGTCATTGATTGTGTTGTTTTTTTATAATTATTGTATTTTTATACACATATTGTTTTACGTGATGGTGTTTTATTCTAAGCTTAATGGTTAAACATTATTGTTCAGTCTAATTGTTGCTGTTGATGTTTCGGTGATATGTTTACATGTTCAAAAAATCCAATAAAGATGCTAAAACAAATAGATCAGATTGTATTGTTGGATAAATAAAGTTTGTAGTATAAGATTCGTTAAAGAAAGTAAAGCAATTTCTTTATTTTTATTTTCCGTTTATCTATCCGCTGCCTCAGTTCCGTAACCAGCTTCACTAGGGTTGCCAGATTTAAACAGTGGTGTCCATACAAAAACTATTAATAACCTAAAGTACAGGAGCTCCACATTCACCACCACCACCACCACCACTGCCACCATCTCTTGTTTAACTGTGGCCAGTTAATGTATTGCAGCAAGTTTATCCGACAGTTCAACACCACCTGAAAGAAATTTAGCCATGACTAGCGGGGTGACGCAAAAAGGAGAAACAACGGGGCCCAATTCGGTTTGCCCTGTGTTACAGTTTCCACCAATCAGGCTTCTCAATTAAGCTCCTTTTCTCAAACAGACCGTCAGGACCTGGAGGAGCCGTCCAAGGTCGACCAGCTTCAGGAGCCTTTACTAGAAGCGCTGAAGATCTACGTAAGAAAGCGCAGACCCAGCAAACCCCACATGTTCCCCAAAACCCTCATGAAGATCACAGATCTCCGGAGTATCAGCGCTAAAGGTAACAGCACACACAGAGACCGGGATCAGGAACAGAATGCTCACTTTTATTCTGAATAGCAATTTCGATTACTAACTTTTTGGGAGAAGTAACTACAAACTATAACTATAATTACTATAATATAACTATAATAGTTTTTTTAATAGAACATGCAGAACATACACCCGTCCTCCAAAACCTACACTGGCTACCCGTCATCAGCAGGATTAAAAATAAAATCCTGATTCTAACTTACAAGGTCCTCCATGGTCTCGCTCCTCCATATTTATCTGAACTCATTCGTGTCTACTGTCCCCCTCGCAGTCTCAGATCCTCCAATTCTGCCTCACTGACTGTCCCACACACTGATCTTGTCACGCTGGGTGGCAGATCCTTTAGTGCAGCTGCCCCCAAACTTTGGAACTCTCTTCCCCCATCACTCCGTAACTCCACCAGTCTGCTTCCCTTCAAAAAAACATTTAAAAACGTTTCTATTTGCATCACACTATTCCACTTAGTTATAGTTTGTTCTCTTTGTTTGTTTGTATTGTTTTCTATATGTTTGCCATGTAAAGCGACCTTGGGATTGTGAAAGGCGCTATATAAATGTAACTTATTATTATTATTATTATATTATTATTATTATGTTTTGTGAATGAACAAACAGAACGCTATTAAAATCTTTTAAAATATGGTTCATCTACAGGGTTCGATGATGCTTAAGCTACTGGACTGTAAGAGGTAAATTATGTTCCTCTTGTTACCATTCAGTGTCCAAGAACACAATTATTTGTACAATACTGTTTGTGACGGCTTGAATCAGACTACAGCATTTATCGATGCACAAAAGTCAAATATTAGAAAAAGAAATTCTAAAATTATAGTAATTCGAGCCGCACATTGGCTACTAAAGGTGGTTTTGAATGTTGCCTCGTCATGCAATCACTGTTGAGCATTCTATTATATATCCTTAGACATGGAACAACTGGAACGGTGTCCAAATTTTTGCATGTTACTAAATTTTCAGTCTGTCAAATGCACAATTATTTTTGTATCAGCATTTGCAGTAAAAACGAAACCACTGATAGACAGAATCCTTCGATTTGTGTTTTAACTGTCTTCTGTGCACTTAAGCCAGACCATACGGAGGAGTTTGTTTTCCTGATACCCGGTGTTATAAGAGAGTCAAGTGACTTATGACTTATGACTTATGAGTCAGAACTCATCCTGGCGGCACTGGGGGCTGATGTGGCGGCTACTTGAGTCAATAAACATCTAGACGTTGAGTATGCCAGGCCTCGCTTAGTAACCAACTCTGTCATGTGATATCAGAGATAATAAAAATGTGGAACCAACCTTATTTATATTGACATTTCAATGGATTTCTTCATTCTTTATTCATTTTCTCCAGACTGACTTACCCGTTCTGATACAGCTAACAAATCAATAAAATACAAACACGTCTAAACTCAAGTGAGGTGAGATCCGGGTTCAAATCTCACATCTGGTCACCATCTGTAATACTGTAAAATGCCATAGCATTTAATGCCATTTATTAAATTTTAAGTCAGTAACAGATAAATCATGATCATAATAACAGTATTTCTGCTGAAGAAGCGTGTTGTGTTGATGTGTTGTGTTAGGTGTTAGTGTGTAGGCAGCAGTGATTAACAGAGGATGAACACAGTCATTATTAATGGTAATGGATGCTAATAATAAGCTGCTGCGTGATCTGTCATCCGCAATGAACAACTTTTGGATGAGCTCTGCTTAACACATTTGTGGTATTGTCAAATCTGGAGTTTAACACCGGGCTGGCCTCGATTCTGTTGAACTCTGGGTAGGATCTTTAGAAGATGTTCTTCCCATAAAAGGCAACACATGTATAACAAGTGCTTTTGTTCTGCTTGTGTTCAATCTTCTGATTTAGAGGACTTCTTTTGGAGATCTTTTTTTTTGCATTTGTGGAGGTTTATATATGCTCGGACATTATAGACAGTGGTCAGTTTATGTCAGCTGCAGTCACTGCATACACATTTATATCTGCTAAATGTCACCCAGTCAACCAGTAGCAGATCGAAGATGCGAGAGATAAAGATTAAATCAAATATATTACTTGTTTACATTAGAAATATACAGTATTTTTTATTCATTATAGAATTTTGTATATTATTGTACTGCTTATTAGTGTAGCTGCACTGTTTCGTTTCAACATGTACTTGTATGTACCGTGTTTCCCCGAAAGTAAGACACTGTCTTACTTTCTTTTTATCCCCAAAAGCCCCACTATGTCTTACTTTCGGGGGATGTCTTATATTGGAAATCATTTGGATCTGACGGAGGCAGCAGACGCGGTGACGTATGGAGGGGGGGGCGGCGCGGAAGTGGGCAGGAGACGGCGCTCATTAAGATCAGAGGGAGGTGGCAGACACGGCGACGTATGGAGAGGGGGACGGTGTGGGCAGGGGGCAGCGCGCAGCTAGACGAGAGTGAGGCGGCAATACCCCCGTGTTTCCTCGAAAGTCGGGGTACGGCTTATATTAGCCGACCCCCCTGAAACCCCCGATACGTCTTACAATCGGGGGTGTCTTACTATCGGGGAAACACGGTAGTCTAAAGTTTATCTGGATGCATGTTTTTGGACTGTGCCGATAAACTAGATCACCCAAAGTAAACGCTTGTAGACACAGAAAGGACACACAGAAAAACCCAGACTGACCTACCCAAGATTGTACCTAGAATTTTAGCTTGCCTACTCACAGTGTTGAGGATGCCTATAAATGTCCATCCATCTATCCAGCCGTTATCTAGGTTAATTACTGCTTAATCCTATTTAAATTCACAATGGGACACAATGGGCAAATACACTAAATACTTGAACAGGATGCCAGTCTGTTGCAAGTTACAGGGACAAATACCTACACAGGACAATTTCAGTATCTCTACTTAACCTGTGTGATGAAACCTGGGTATCTTATATACACAGATATGTGGAGAACATACCAACTCAACGCTAAAACAAACTTTTATGTATTGATAAGAATTAAAGTAATTACTTGACATTTTCAACATTTAGCAGATGGCTTTTATCCAAAGCAGCCTGTAAGGAATTGGTGATGGTTTCAGGGACTCTTAATATGCCATGACACACAACAAGAGCCTGAGACCAAAATAAACAGAGTTTAATAACAGAGCGTAAAAGAACCGACAATCACATAAATGAAACAAACAGAAACAATGATCCAGCCCCGACCTCCTGCAAACACAGACTTAAAACCGCTGCACAATCATCTGCACAAATCACAACCAGGTGCACACCTCATTAGGATGGAAGCGCACAGAGAAAAGGGGTGTTACCAGAGGCAGCAGTTCAAATGTGAGGTAAGTGGATAACGATTCAGATGAGAGGAAGTCAGCATCGGGTGCAGGTGAGCCGACTTCAACAATGGGGTACCGGTGAGCGGATGTCAGTAGCAAGGTACAGGTGAGGGGACTTCGACAGTGGGGTACAGGTAAGCGGACGTCAGTAGCAAGGTACAGGTGAGCGGACTTCGACAGTGGGGTACAGGTGAGCGGACGTCGGTACAAGGGCACAAGTGATTAGCTGCTGTGTGGCAGTTCCAAAGTAGTTCATTCTGTTTAGACATTTAGCAGATGGCTGTTATCCAAAGTAGCCTGTTAGGAATTGGTGATGGTTTTAGGAACTCTTAAAATGCCACAACGCACAAAGAGACTGAGACCAAAATATGCAATATAAACAGTTTAAGAACCCGCCGGTTAAAAAACCCGCCGGTCGCATAAATGAAAGAAACAGAAACAATGATCCAGCCCTTCCCAAGAAACCCCGGCCTTAAAACCGCTGCGTAATCAGTTCGAAACCACGACCAGGCGCACCTCAACTAGACCAACATTATCAGCTGGGCAGGGGTTACTTTTTATTATTGCATTCAATTTTGTAAACAAAGTTGTTGTCAAACTGTTTTGAGTTACTAATTAAAATCGCCTTCCAACTCGTTATTCTTAAAGCTCATTATCTACTTTGCATTTGGTTAACAATTATAAAATACACTTTTAGCTAAAAACTAAACAGGTCGTTACATTTAATATGGCAATACAAATTGAACACCCAGTTTACCCTTTTAGAATACACAATCGTGCAAACTTCAGACCAATTAATCAACTGTTCAAAGCCAGCTCCCACAGTTGAGAGGCCATGGGCTACATATCTTGGTTTGTGCAACAATGGAGTCTAAAGCAAAAAAATGAGAACAAGGATGATGAATATATGGAATAGGACAGGGAAATGAACCGGGAGGTAGACAAGGCCAAGCACCAACACTAGTAGAAGCACCAGTACTAGCATGAACTCTATCAAGAGCAACTATCACAGATGATATCACTTATCAGAAAGACTCTGGTTAACCATGTGATCAACCATGTAAGGAACCATAATTTTTTGAAGGCTTGGCAGAGGCTTCAGCCTAATCTTAGCCGCAACACTAGCAAACATTATCGGGACTTTTTGGATTGAGAAATCATAGTACAAATATCTTGTACTATGATTGTAAATAAAAGAGTATAAATTCCCAACAAATAAATAACAATTATGAATAAAAACATATATGAATTGTTAAATGCAAAACACGAGAATTGGTTCTTCAAAAAGGTATTTACTGCTGTATTTACCTTCAAATATTTAGAAACCATTAGTATGAAAATATTGCATAACTCAAAAATATGGCTGACTGGAAGAAACAGTTCTCAAAAGATCGACATTTCACATATTGCTTAGCATATTCAAATAATGTTAATCAATGTGCTGCAATTAAATAATTTACACTCTGCTTAACATTTGTTTCAGTTATTGATGTGAATTAATGAGAAGTAAAAAAAAATCACTGTTTTGTGGAATTCATTTTTTTACATGATTACATGTATACTCTATTTACTGTAAAGCTTAGATCAGAATTCCGGGGTTTTATATTTCAGTCCACTGTGACCCTGACCAAAACTAATAATTTAGTTTATAAAATGCACATTAAATGTTTGCATCAGAATCTTCATTTTATGATCAAGTGGTTTGTTTAGTACTTCATAACACACACATAAACATAAACAAATACATTATATCCAACTAATTATTGACCGACTGCTCTCCACCTTTCTGGAAAATCCAAAAGCTTCTAAATTAAGTCAATAATGTAGTCATAACAAATTAATTAAAAGAATAATTAAATCATTAACACATTGAATATAGCAATTAGAAGTCATGTCTTACATGAGTGAATCTGAGTGGATTTGATGAGTGAGAGCAAAGAAAGCAATGGGGTGTACCAACCAATCAAAGAGTTTACTTTTTTTCCAAAGACTTAAAAACAATAGAATTATATCACATTTTTCCTCTTTAACATCATGCTCATTTCACAGACCTACACGAAAATGTGAATACTTATCTGTAGTTATTTCAATCGTTACATGCATTTATGTAACGATGAAGTGATGATTGATTGAGTGTAATGTTTAATTATGTAATAATAATGATAAGCTTGATTTCTTAGTAAGTTGTGCAGGAACCTTTTTGAATAAATATTAATTGGACCTTTTTGAAAAAATATTAATTGGATGAATGCACCATGACCAGACATGAATTAAAAGCTTTAAGGAATTAAATTCATCCTGGTGTCCAAGTGAAGATCTTATTATCTACTGGACATTCATTTATTTTCACAAGTCGCATTTTCTAGCTTAATGTAGGCAGTATAAGTGCAATTACAACCTCCAAGTGGGCACTAGGCAATACACACATAGATGGAGTTCACACTTAGAGGTATATCTAGAGAGTGATTCTCATTTCCGCCACTCAAACCTCATGCATATCCTCTTAACAAATCCATAAAGCTCTGCCTATTTCTGCTCCGTCCCCTTCACACCCCCAAAAGGAGAATCACATAATTGTCCTTAATGCCAGCTCCAGTTCTCTCACAAGCGCTCTTTTTTGTGGTTTTGTCCAGCAAGCCTGTCTTGTAAACAGCTGCTGATATAAAAAGGCATCCATGACAGGTAGTGGAGCTTGAGGAGTGTAAGGGTTCTTGAGTTTTTGGTCACAGTATTAACTCCTGACTTCTAAATGAAGAGTGAAGCAAAGTAAAATAGTGGCACACGAAGTGTAAAACACTGGAATCAACTAGAAAGATGTTGGTTATTATTGTATTACAGTTTTTTAGTTCACTTAGATCAACTTTATGGAACTTGTTTCACAAATTCATCTCTAATAATGTCTCGTTTGATTCAGACTTAGCACACAGCTGACCACACAATATGCAAAATATCTTGCAATGCAAACAATTCACCATAATCAATGTAAGCTCTTGCTGAAATGTTTCTTCACGACAACACACTGATGGAATAAATATAAAACACTACTAGAATGTGGTTTTTTAGTGTTTCTTCAGCAGAACATAGTAGTCTGCTGAGTCAGTCTTATTACTCATGTCATATACATGCTACGTATGCACAACTGACGTTTAATTTTAGCAAATTTAGCAATTTGAAGCAATACTGTTTAGATCTCTCTCTCTCTCTCTCTCTCTCTCTCTCTCTCTCTCTCTCTCTCTCTCT
>JAOTRQ010000028.1:1957921-1968847 GCA_028565875.1 Hoplisoma paleatum
TAGTCGACTACTAGTCGATTAGTTGGAGTAAATGACGACCACTGGTCGACCAACAAAATCCTTGGTTGTGGACAGCCTTAGTGTTTACACAGGACAAACATTTCTGTTATAATATAACTGTTTTAAACAGATTTGCCAGAAATGCCAATTTTAATGGTGTTCAGTTGTTTAGTTTAGTATATTTTGGGTACTATCCTATTAAGCATGGTGTGATAAAAAGCATGGGCAGAACCAAACGGAAATGTAAAAAAAACAGTATGTTTGTTGGCTTAGTGTTTTAAAAGGAAAAAAAAAATCTAAAGGTCATTGCCAACTTACCAAATCACATTGTATGTTATGGTATTGATGTCATTGTGTTTAATAAAATGAAAATAAAAATAACGGGTTAGTTGACAGTTCAAAGCTTTACCAACTGAAATGACTTGAATGTCTTAAATGTTCAACCTCAGCTCTTTAGCCACCCCTAATTCTGTACAAGGACGAGCATGTTATCTGACCAGAGCCTCCAAACAAGCTGAGATACACACAAAAAAATAATGGTACTAGTATGTGTATATATTATTCTTCATTGCTCAAGGTCTTATCTTTTATGTAAAATGTATTATGAAATGCATAGGGAATATATTCTCACATGTAGATTAAAGTTTTATCTCATAATCTTTACACAGTCAATAATCAGTACACAGTATGCTAAATTAAATTACTTCACTACTACTACTACTACTTTGATTAATAGCAGCAATGATAATAATATTTGTGATGTATACACATACCACAGCTCTTTTACGTTGCAGCTCCCTCTGTTCAGCCCTCTCACCATCCCGTTTCTCATAGTCCCGCTGGTACTCCTCCCTCTTTAGCTGCTCATGCTGGTATTCTTCATAGCTGTCGTACCTATGAGAAAAATGAAAAATGTCATCAGTGCAATCATGTACTTATATGTTATAGCACTAAGTCCCTTGAGTGAGGTCAGTCAATGGGCATATCATAGCAGACTGTGTTTTATTTTATTCCCAAGTGAAAAAGAGAAACAATCACATTAACAAGATTTATCCTTGTATGACAAAAGTTCTCATAGGAGCATCTCATGAGGGGCCATGTCAAGAATCAAAATGTTACTGTTATTGTACGGTCAGCAAAACTTCACATGCTATTACTTTCTGTTTCTATTTTGTTCTGTTTCTATTAACTTTTACTAAATCAGAAAAGTGGGCTGTTAATATAATGATTCATTGTTGAATTTACCTGGGCCTCTGACTAAGAACAGAGCATGATTTGGACTGGGAGCTTCTTAGTGTACTCGATCTGAAAGTGCTATTATCAGTGTGATGAGGCCTGTAGACAAAATAAATAAAATAAAATAATGTTAAAACATTATATTTAGTAGTAGCATCTTACACTGTTATTACAAACATTAGTCCAGACCCATTTAATATAAGGAAATATACAAAATGTATGTTGTTCTAAACACAATAGTTGTTCGACACTAAAGTGAATGGACTGACTCAGTGATCATTAATAAAATTATTAATCATTAATGAATCACTAATGTTCATGTTATTGTATATTCCATATTACTAAAACCAATAATATATATTCCAGACAAAGCAGCTGGATTTTCCATTAGTACACCAGTACAAAGTCTTAACTCATAGATTCAAATCTTGCATTGCCACCGGTCAGCTGGGCAACACCCTATCCGCTAACAAGTACAATGTTGTGGCAATCCCTAGCTTGGATAAATGGAAAGATAGCTAGACAGATAAAAGTATTTACTCATTAAAGGTATTATCCAGTATATATCATGTGTGATAAACTCCATATATAATGCAGTAAGACGTGCTTCATCTCAGTCTGCAAATTTTTTACTAGCTCTTATTGGATGTTGCATACCATTGGCCTAGAATAAGTTTACACAAGATTACTAATAATGATACTGTAATTACTCTATACTGTATACAAAATATTTTTGGTGGATATAGCTTTTACAAAATACTTCAAAGTAAAGTACATAGTTACATTTTAAGATGACATGTATGTACATATAATATCACCTAAAATAGTGTATCAAAGAACTTATTAGGAAGTATTGTTCTATGTTTAGAAATACCCATGTTTACTTCATATGAGGTATTTTAACACATTTTGGAATGTTGTATTTCATCTTAGTGATGTGTGTTTCAATCCTCACCAATTTGAACCATGCAATGTTTGTTGTTTAATAAACAGTATAAGTTTTTGATTCATTAATAAACAACTACCAGCAAGAGTTTAATTTTGCTAAGCTGCATATCATCAGTTTTGTGTCACCAAGTCAATATTATTTAAAGCTTGTTCTTACCAAGTGGGAGAGTAGCCATCTGGAGACTCTGAACAGGAGTGAGGAGATCGAGAAAGAGATCTGTATCTGTGATGAGTAGTAGACCCCGTGCGAGATCTGGAACGAGATCCAGACTGGGACCAGTGGAAGTGTCGTGGAGATAGCAAAGTTGAGGGTGGTGAGACTGAACTCTGGGAAGGTAAGCTGCTGGTTGGAGAACAAGAGGGTGAGCCTTCAAAAAGCAGATCCAGTGGAGTTCCTTCCCAAGAGCACAGAAGACGCTCACGCCCCACTTGTAAGTTCTCAAAATCAGGCAGTCCTGTATCAGTGTAGGCCTCAAAAGGCATATAATTCTCATCCCCAGAGTCACTTTCATCTAGAGGCTGAAATCTATTTTGTTCAGCCTCACTAAGAAAGGCTTCCTGGGGGTTACCAAAGTGCTTATTAAGCTCATCCCGTATCTCCTGGTCACGAAGCAGCTTCTTGCTAGCAGAGTTGCACTCTTTGGAAGATTTGGCACCCAATGAGGGAGTATAATCCTGCCCCTGAGCTTCCTTGTCAGTACAAGCCTCCTGAACCATGGGATAAAGTCCTTGCAGCTGCCTTGTCAAAAAAGAAGTTAAAGGACTGCTGGAAGACAAAGTGGTTGTAAAAGTATTAGAGGATGGCATGTTTGAGTCTTTGGGTCCTACTTGCCACCCCTCCACAGGCCTAGTTATTAAAGCAGCTAAACTGTGGCTGTCTTGTTTTGTGCTCAAGGCCTGACAATAATCATGATCACCAAAGACACGAGGTGTGGGTCTCTTGCCCTGGCACTCCTCTGAGCTTCCCCGAAGCAAGACTGATGATGTTCTGCTCAGCTGGGCATAAAGCTCAGTCTTCTCATGACCCTTCCTAGAAGAGCCACTGACAGGAGAGTTTCCATTGCTCAGCTTGGCCTTCTTGCTTGTTAGGGCTGAAGAGGTACATGAAGGTAGCTTGGTTTTAAATGATACTTTGAAAAGATTTTCTTGACTGGCTTTGTGAGGAGGTGTAGTAGGTGGTGTCAGACCTGTGTGAAAAATATCCAATGGAAATATTTAAATATCCTAAACAAACACTAGAAAATTACAGATGAAAGGGAAAAAATACGATTTTGGAAATATTAAAAATGCAGTATGTTTGACATTTAAATTTAGTCAGAAATTTCAGTCAAACCATGTTAACCAAAACATAAAACAGTCTTGGAAATCAACAATCAACAATGGATGATGTTTGATTGTTTGGCTTTATGTTTAAATTTGGAATGTAACCACAGAATATAATATTATTGAGCTCTGCCACCTCATTCCCCTCATGAACCATGGCAATCTCAACAGATTTATGTTGCACCAGATGGCAGTTATATGAGAATTTTTGAGATGTACAATTTTACAGCGTTGTTAATGCACTTGCACAAACAACTGAAAGTAGACATTCCTTCTTTATATTCACTCTCAGCTCTAACCATCTTTTCAGAGCTAAAAAGATTACATCTTTATTTATTCTTCTGAACTGTCATCTTGTTTATCTGATGTTTACATTTGCCTGTAAATTTCCAGTTATGAACATATGATCAATAAGTTCAGCCAGAGTTGATTAAAAAAGCAGCCTGTCATGTTATGACTCAAATCTTCGTTTCACAAAAATAAAATTATATTACTTTTCAAAAATGTGGTGCAAAGGATGTCCATAGTACCAGGTCATCTGTCTTTTGGTCATATTTAATGCAAATATCCCAAATACAATTATGTTTGTGAAAAAATACAAATATAATAACTATTGAAGATAAGTGATAGGTGTGATACGAAGGCAAACATTTACCCTATAGTAGTAGTAATTTACTTTTTTCAACCAAGTCCATAATAAAAATGGTTAGCTGGAATATTACTACCCAAAGCCTAGCTGGTCCCTATGGTGAACTCAAAAAGCCGTGTGAAGAGTAAAACTGTACCACAGAGACTAACTTGGGTGCTGTAGATACCATAATTAAAGACCAGCAGACCCACAGTAAATATATTAGAGTGGTGGGGATTAGGGAGCAATATTAGAGCTCCTGCTCTCTATCTGTTCTACTGCTCTGCAGGTGTCTGTGATGAAACTGTTGCAGTGATATAATTGTTTTTGTTGTAGGCTGGATGAAAGCTTACTTGGACCAAAATGCCTCTGTTGCACTAGCTTATGATTCTGCATATTGAGTAATCCAATATTATTTTCAAATCTTAAAACTTTTTTACAATTTGTTTTATAATTAAGGTTAAAACTAAGAAATCTGTTTTTATTGCTATTTTACTTATAGCTAATGCTATATCACTGTTATGTAACACTGAAACATGGTGCAGAATATTATTTCATTTAGCATGTCCTGATTAAGCAGCAACTGGAACTGGATTTTGCCCCTAGAGTAGTGGAGACAGCTGTGTGAAAAATGCAGAGAAATATTAACAGCTTATAATGACTCCTGAAGATTGATTCACACAGGGTAAGTATAACATTTAACTATCAGCTTCCTTTTTGTTACCCCAAGTTGCATTTCTGATCATGAGAAATCTTGTAAATTCTGTTACTGACCAGTCGCCTGTGTGAATTACCAAAGTATTACTTTGAATCTTGGAGAGGTCAAATGTATGTGGCTGAGGAACAATACTCAGTGGTACATGGTGAATGAATATCAAATGACCCATTCATTTTGACACACTGAGAAAAGAAAATGGCAGCCATTTTGTTTTTATTGACCAGGAATGATTAATCTCTGCATGAGGGCTACTGAAATAATTACCTGCATGATTTACGCTGAGATGGGAAAAGAGAGTAAAGAGGGGGAGAACTGCTGAAGCTTTGTGTTTTAAGCCTCAACTGACATTCACTTCATTTGACTGTATTTATGTTTTGCCTATAGCTATACCAACATTGCTCTAATAATAAATATATAATGGGCAGTAATTATGCCAATATGAAAAATAACATCTTTTTCTATTAACCCCATTTAACAAATGAAGCCAATGTCATAAATACCAGAACATGTTCTAGCAAGAATTGAACACATGTGTATTAACTATTTAAAGCAAGAATGCATTAAGTGCAGCTATTTTAAAACCATTTAAAACCATTGTCTACCATAAAGGTGAACTGATTTCTTCTAGCTCTTCTAGTTTTATCTTTTGTGCTTTTGCTACTGTAACCTATTTCTACAACAATACAGAACCCCAATAGAACCCCTACTAGTCAGATGGTATTTTTGTAGCAAGCCTGCCTCAGCCTCTGCCTACATCCATAGCTGGTGAAGCAGAAAAAAAGTCTATTATAAGCAAAACTCAAAGCTATCTGTCATTAATTAAATTAATTTGTATGCCAATTGATAATACAGAAATACCCACCTGGGGTTCCCGAGATCTCCACACTCAATGTGCGTTCAATGGATTTGTTCTCAAATGGAGATCCTTTGTGGTCACTGCAATACAAAAATAAGCTGATATAATGATAGTGTAAGGCAAAAATTTCAAACGATTGAATGATTTAACAAATGGAAATGATTTTTTAAATGCCTCATTGTTGGTTTAGATTGCTTGCTGCTCTAGTCAAATTTGGGACTCTTTATAAAAATGGGAAAAACTCTCTCACTTACTTTTGAGACTCTGGGGTCAAAGGAAGTGGCAAGGTGGTTGGTTTGGCTGCAGAACACAAAGGAGCATGGGTAATTAATTAACTAGATCACACTGTGATCACACCAAAAGATATCAGGTCCAAATCTAAAAAAATGATTTAAAATTTGATTGTTAAGAATGATGATGTGGTACTCCTAACCCTTTACTAAATGGCTAGAGCATTAGCTAGCCGACAGCTTTAACAATGTCTAATGGTTTGTATCTTGACCCCATAATTTCTATGTTTATTTTGTCTTTTGGTCTTTTCTGTACATTTTCTGAGGCAAGATGGAATGATGGCATGTATCCATATGTGACAGTTCCCTCACAGCACATAAGACAAAAGATGAAAAAAATGAGTTGAAAAAGAAAAAAAAAACTGCACAAGTTAAATTACAAATTGAAGTGATGGAAACCAAACTGATGAGTATAATATTTGGCATGCAATTAAAGCCAAAGCAGGAGAAGAAGAGTCGAGGAAGTATGTACAGTTGCCTGAGGCTGCGACTGTCTTCAGCTGCAGCTAGGGAAATAGTTCAGTTAAATAACTAAGTCAAGGCAGCCATGTTTGCCCAAGACTATATAGAAATCAGCCAACACCAATTAGATTAGTTCTATCATCTTTGTAGCTCACCCACCCTTTATTTAGTCTTAAGACAAGAAACTATAACCACTTAACAGTTTGGCCTTAAAATGAATAAATGTGGCTAAATTTGAGCGATTAGCATCTGGATTAGTCTGTAGTCAAACTGGGAAGCTATTAGAAGAGGAGAGGCAGAGGAGAGACAAAGGGCGGGGATGCAGCAATGATTACCTAACAATGATGGAACCTGGTCATCGGAGTACTTGCAGACTGCCTGTCTGTGAGGTGTCTGCCCTTGTGTGGTGGAGGGAGTGTGCTCTGGAATTACAAAGTCTGGAAAGAGTGGACTAGGAAAGCCCAATGTGGGTGACATGGGGCTACTTATAACATTTTTATTAACATTCACCCCATTTTGCCCCAGTAAATATGTTGCCTCATCTCTATTCTGCTCTAAAGTCATTAACCAGTTTTCAAAGTCCAAGTCAACGAGTGGTGAAATGTCAAGCACTGTCAGATCAGTTTGACCCAATTCCAGATCTGGGCTGTGACTTTCTTGACTATGGTTTACTATCTGCCAGTCTCTTTTTTGGTCAGTAGGAGCCATTTTAGATAAATCTTGCTTGTCTGTCTGTGGTTCATCTGGCATTTGGAGGTGGGATCGGTAACGGGCCGGTCTGAGTCTGGAAATCAGTAGCTGGCTTATCATGGGATGCTCTTGCACTTGCCGTTTCTTCCTAACAGTTATTTTGATGTGCTTTTTGGTACGGCTGGCCCCAACCCAGCCACCTTCCTCAAGACAATGACCACAGCTGCCTGAGTGACTCATCTCTCTAGGTGGGAGAGAGTAAGAGTGCATGTACCTAATAAAGCGAGCAACAGCCAGGTTGCCTGTGTCAGCACACTGCAGTGGCCTCCCCTCTTCACTGGAGCAGATGTGGCTACAACCGCTTCCAAAGTATGGGAAAACAGGGATCGATTTCTCCCCATTTGTATACTGCCGCCACTGCCCTGCCCTCTCACCAGCGACACTATGCATTCTTGCTGCCTGGCTCTCACCTCTCTGGGCCTGTACTGCCAGTTGATGCTGCTGTTGTTGTTGTGATGATAAAGAGGCAGAAGAGGGCTTCTTCTTTGATGTGCAACAGGATGAGCAAGATGACAGAGAGGAGAAGGAGGAGGTGGACGAAGAAGATGGAGAGGAAGACGATGAAAAATAGGTGCTTCCAGGCCCACCTCTGTCTTTTTCACAGCCTGACCAGGTGTTCTTGACTTCGCTGGGTCTTGTCTGGAAGGCATCATCGTTGGCAGTGAGGTACTTGAGCAACTCAGTGCAAGGGCGTCTTACCACTTGGTTTGCATGGGGGCAGACCCCTCTCTGTCTGTTGTTCCAGGAGTTTTCTGTCTGAAGGACAGGGGTTGCAAAACACATTAAAATTAGATATATAATGCAAACTGGTAAGCCTTTAGTTTGCATTGCATATTTTGAATAATTTTAAGATTTCTGGATAGATTGTTAGTGCTGTGCATTCAAGTTGTGGGATGAACAGCAAAATGTCCTCTGGGATTATGTAATGTGCGGCGCTTCAGAAACAGAGAAATCAAAGTCATTAAAGAAAATTAATGTAAGCTATGTGCAAATGTATGTGTGTTGCTAGTTCATGGTGTGTACAGTTGGCTAAGAAGAAACCATTCTGTGCATTTAAAATATTTATATGATGTTTCTTAATGCAGGTATCACTTGCTTTGTTGAATAAAGATATTCTTTGGCTTTCTGTGCATATAGATACCTTAAGGACAACAGGCGTTGGTCTGATCCTGTGATTGCTGGCTGCATGATTTTGAGCCTTGCCACCTAGGTATTGATTATAGTTGAGCTGTGAGTTAGGTGGTGCCAGGAGGAGTTTCTTTAGCTAAGAGAAAATCAAAACAAGAAAAAAGTGGGTGTTAATGATATGGTGATTACTTGTTTAAATGCTGAATTCAAAATGCAGACATGTACAAAATGATACCAGATCTGATTTGATCATGTAAGTGCTGATAATGAGACTCAGCTTTAGAAGTCCACAAAGATTAATCTTTTGATTTGATTTCAAAGTAAGATCTAAACAGACTGACTGACTGTGCAGTGGTGCTTTTAAAAATCATTTCAAATTATTCAAAAGAAGACAGTGTTAGCAGACACGTTCACTGACAGACTTTGGTTTTATTATGGCCACCTCGTACTTGTTCTTCTAATTGAGTTTATGTTCTTCTGACCCACAATTGCAGGGCTGATGAGTTTGCATGGCTGCCTGTGGTAATTTTCAATGCAACTAACAACCTAAAAACATTGATTTACTTTAATTTGTTCTTTTATCTGTGCAGCATGGTTTCATTATGGCCACAGTCTCCATGCTTGGCATGTCAGGGGTGCTCCCTGAACAGTTGCTGCGTCCTTTTTTGTTCACAAGCCTGCAGCAACTCCTTATAAGGTGCAAGTGAGAGCCAGACAATGAGAACATTAGAAATAAAGAATTCTAGATGAGAAGAATCGAAGAACAGAAAAAAAAAACTTGGATGTGATTTAAGGGGGAATCAGATTCTTAGCCAGGTAGAAGCAGAAGGAAGAATGAAAAGGGGAAAGCCTTACCAACGAAGGCTCCTCTGGCTCAGGTGTTCGCGGTGAGCCATCAGGGGTGGAGGAACAGCTCTGATCACTGGTGTTGGTCACGTCCCCATCTGCAAGGGCTTCAAATGAAGGCAATCCATCCTCGTCCACTGGGATACTTTCCAGGGTTTCTGTGAGCACTGCCAGCAAGTTAGCCTCATTTTCTTCATCTATCTTCTTAGAAGGTGGAAATGGAAAAAAGGACAAGAAAAAGAACAGTGGAAGAAAATAGGACAGTTTAGTTTGAAGAAGTCAATTTCTGCCTCTTCTCATGCTGGCATGACTACAGAATGGTGGGAGCTAGTCTGTTGTTGTTAATAGAATATGGGGAGAGTTTTTAGTGAAGTGCTATATGGGAAGGTCTGTGCAGAAATTTCTTTCAACTTCAAATTGCATTAGCCACATGAGTCAGTAGTGTCAGTCAAACATTTAGCATGCAGCTTACTGGACCAAAATAATATCTCCCTAAAGAAACCCATTAACTGAGTTGATACACAGAAACTACCCAGGGAAGGAGATCTAGAGGGCAGACGACAATAGAAGAAATTGACTTCTTTATGTTTGCTCAAGTCTAAAGCATAGATCCTATTTTTACTGCTTATTTTTGCTAAACTGAATGAACAATCAATACAAGAACGATATGATGCTGATGCTAAATCAATGCCGGGAAACAAGGAATATGAAAAGAGATGATTCAAATTAATTTGTTCCCCAATTATCTCTTTTAGTGCTGAGGCAATTTCCTAAGCTAGTCTTCATGGTTACATGGGAGGTAAGTAACTAAGGAAGAGCAACCAGCCAGGAGGGAGGGATGTGACATGCACAAAAAGTTCCACTGCCAAAACTCATGGGACTTAACAATCATGAAAGATAAACACCCAAACTGCTGTGAGTCATGGCACATGTAGCCCAACAAAAACAAATCCTTTTATGCACATAACAATAACAATTTCCGATAACGATTGCCGATAACAATCGTTGTGTCAATGCAATCATTGTGGCTCTTTCAATATGTCCAATCCCATGTGCAACATCACCTGATTTGATCCACTTTCTATTCATAGTGCCCATGATTATATGCCAGCATGACAAGAACCACATGAGGGCAGAGTCTATTTTGCTTATCTCTCCCTAATTAGAGCCAGAAGTTGATAGTTAGTTTTTGATAGGCCGCTGACAGGAGCTTGATTTAAAAACAAAGGAAATGATGTAAATGTACTACAATTGTATAAACCCATTCACTAAAGAAATGATAAATTATAGATAGGAAGAACTGCTTGTAGAAATTAGAACACTAAATACACACTATTTGTTTACTATTGTGTTTGTGTGTCATTTTGGAATTTTACAATACAAATTTAAAAAGTAACTGCTTTTCTCAGGTTTTAAACCTTAGTTTAAACAGCACTAACAGCTAAATCTACTGGTTACATGCTACATGTTTCTTACAGTCAAATAATTATTTACATTCACATATTATACACCTATGCAGATTGGTTGGTATTATTATTTACACAATTTTATTGTTTATTTACTTAAACTTACCTAGGGTGTATTCCAGAAAGTGGGTTAAGTGATTAAACTGGGTAAGTTAACTCAGAATTAACGCAAACTCATGGTTTTTCGTTCCAGAAATCGAGATTAAAGAGAACCTGAGTCAGTTACTATAGCAACTCAGGCTCTGAAACTAACCTGCTCGCTGGCAGGTTAACTT
>JAOTRQ010000028.1:1968947-1983896 GCA_028565875.1 Hoplisoma paleatum
GTTATTCAGAACAAACATGCAAGTTCAAAGTTCATTCATTACTTACAACAGCAGAATGATCAGTTATTGTAATAATACCACCAATCACTGGAACAATGGCATCATCTAATAATTCAGAATGTAACAATGGAGTCTATAAATGACAAGATCATTACACAGTATATGAACTACAAAGGGGTTGCTGTCAATCAACTGTAATGAGCTTTAGATAAATGTATTTCTGGCATTTCTTGTGTCATGGGAGGTTATTGTGGTGAGCTTTCTTCAGGGAGTCCCTCCATTATAAGCAGGCCAATGTTCTGTGTGATAGTGGTGATGGTGATGCTGGTAGTAGGTTCTACATGCTCCAGCCTTCTTTCTGTTAGCAACAGATCCAGACTCAACTGTAAGCCATTCTTAACTGGGTTATAATTATTATTATATATTAAGATATATACAAATAGTTAGACTTAGTCTTTTTGGTAGTCAGAATAGTCTTTTTGATCTGATGCCATGTCGGTTTTAGACCACTCGAAGTACACCTGAAATTAAATGTTTTATTTAAAAAAATAGAATGACATGAATACACTATTATAATGTCTAAAATATTATTAATTACTTTAACCTTACTTTGGCATTTCTTTCTGCTAAATATAGAATTTGTTAAATAATTTTATTTGCAGTATTACATGAGGGGTGGTATTACTAGGCAGCATTACATTTGTGTTTGATCATATTCTGCAGATACAGTCATTAAGAAAACGTTTCATCGGTGTGAAATATGATACTTTCTCTCTACCGTCCGCTGGAAATCCTATTTATCTGCGCTCGATTAAGAATGACTTCCCTAGTTCCACGTGAACGCGCTTCTGTCAGGATTAAACTACTCAGAGTTGATCTATCCTGATTATTTTAACTCCAATCAGCCGTTTTGGAACCGAAAACTCTGAGTATGGTAGATCGGAGTAAGTCAACTCAGAGTTCAAGTTTTAATTCAGAGTTTGTTAAACCTGCTTTCTGGAATACACCCCTAGACTCACCGAGACCTTGTTCAAGAAAAGAGTGCACCCATTTTACTGTGTTTGCTTGTTTCGAGTTTACTTTAATAGACTGTAATCCAGTCAACTCATCAAAGGAATAATATTTTTAGAGAAGCAGGAACTTCATCTGTAAGATTTAGGCCATACCTTTACCCCTGCCCACTAAAAGATCACAAATCCAGACACCTTGAGGCATATGAATAGCACTAAAATGTCTGGATTTGTTTGTTGTCCTCAAAGGATAAGTTCATACTGAATGAAGCTATCACAATTAACACAATTAATTGTATAGTGCTTAAGGTCTAACTCTTGACCAGCAAACACACCATATATTGATCAAGACTTAGTTAACAAGATACAGCCATCCACCATTTGGAGTGCTTTGACCAGCTAGTCTTTAGCTGAATTTTGAGCAGGGGTGTTAAAATTTTAAATACATAAAATCTCTTTTTAGACTTATTACAGTACAGTACTACTGAATTAACAATATATTTACAATGGTGTGGTCTCTTTATGATCATAATATATTAACCACTTCGGTTGTAAAAGGTGAAATCCATGACTGTTTTATACCAAATGCTTCAATTAGCCATAAAAGATGCTGCCAGACACAATGCACTTTCACACAATTCCGTTCATCCCCTCCCCCTCAGATGAGTTTTTGCTCTGGGTTGTTTATTATCAGGTGAAACCTTTTGTTATCAGACAGGTTGTCTTTGAAATTGTCCTTGCTTTAACTCCTTTATTGAGTACTACACAAGTCATTGTGCTCCCAAGATACAATTCATGATGCTGATAATAGACGACAACTTTTTTTCTGAAGTCTTAAATGAACAAGTTCACTACAAGACAAATAAAGAAATTTAAAGCAAGCCGCTGAGGTAACCTTATTAACCATAATCATGAATATATCTGATCACAATGGGATGACATGAAAAGGTAATGTAACTGAAGATGAGAACAAAATTCATACAAATCGTTCATATAAATACGTCAGTACTAGGAATGTGTGTATATTTTCCAGCGTTACTCAATCTAGTTTTCAATCTAAGAGGAATGCACTCAAAAACACACAATTATACATCTGTTACATGTCAGACCTGATCAATTAAAAATGCCATATTTGCCTCCCCTGATTTGACAGAAAATACATTCTGAAAATAATCTGTAAACTGTGCTCACATCCAGTATACTGGAATCATGCCAACACCACTTAGACCACATTTGCAGCAGCTACAACAGCTACAAGATAAAAGAAAAAGCTAGAATATCTGTTATTATTGACCAAAAAACCATTATTAAAGCAATTATTAATGTATCATCAAGTATTTATCTTGGAAGATGCCTGGGTGGTGAAGAATTCTATTATTCTAAACCAACAATACAATGATCTGAGTTGCTGACTGTCCTGTTGGTTGGACAGCCCAATTGGATAACTAATTTTATTTAGATAACTATTAACCCCCTTGGGGCTAACTAATTGGCCCCTTTCAAACACCTTACATCATCAAATCAAGACCCATACACGTAAAGTAGGTGATTTGTGCAGAACACAACAAGACAAAGATCAGCAAGAGAAAATATAAATTACACAAAAGAGGGTGTACAGATACAACAGCATTTAATCAATTACTATTGCACTGTACCTGGTTGGATGTTTAACAAACACATTGGGCTGTTAAAAAAGACAAGGTCAGACAGGGTTTATCTTCTCAGTCCCTGGGATCTCCTATCTCTGCCACTGACTGAGACACCAGAAGAACATTGGGGAGACTAATGTAGAGATTAGTGTAACTCTCCATGCGCGGTAAAGCTCAGTGTAAGGCCTCACTTCTGGACAGCAAACATGACAGTCTGTTTCCATCCTTCAGCAAGCGGCAGCGGGATGGATTAAGCAATAAGCATGGGATTGGAAAGAAATAGAAGAAACTACAACCGACCTAATTCAGTATTTAAAGCCAAACAATCAAATTACTGGCCTTAATTGGATTAGGTTCCTGTCCATCAATATGTCTATAGTTATTAATTCTGTTACAACAACAAACAAATAATCTAACAACAATCTAACTATATCACTTTTTCAAGTCTAACAGCATGTGTTTAATGTAACATTTACAAATGTGCAAACCATGATAATTTCACATAATGTCACATTCCAATGTGTCTAACTGATAATGTCACATCACATGAAAAAATGCCATTCATCTGTCAAGCACAAAAATGGGATTTGGACAGTGGAATCACTAGCACTATTTCAGACCTCATTTCCCCTGCAAATGATCCTGCAAGCCAGCTACCGAGGCATGCTAGCTCCAGAGGCAATGATTGCAGCAAGCTATCACATGGATGGACTTTTCATAACACTCACCAGCGTTAACAGTCCACCCCCTCTACTCTCTGTGCTGGACACAGAGCCTAATGCTTTTTCTCCTTTGTACCAAAAAGGTACAGATTTCTTATCCTAATGTATTCAAAAGCAAAAAAGGGGGAAAGAAATGTGCAGTGAAGTAATTCTCACCAGTCAAACATATTGACGAGTCACACAAATGCTTATTGGCCCATTCCATTAGTGTCAATACTGCGTTTAAAAGGCCTGCTTAAGTGGCTCTCACAGTCGGTGGTGTCAAATTACATTCTCTACTCTGTTACTGTTATTAAAAATATTCAGTGGCACATTTGAAGCAAAAAAAGAAAGAGAGAATTGCTAGTGATTTAGTCACAGATGCATAATGTCCCTGTCCAACTCCAAACAAAAAAAAGTGTGAACATAAATATAGAACAACTATTTAAATAAAAAAGTTAAAGAAGCTAACAAAAAATACTAAAATGCAAAAAAAATAAAAATAAATAAAAGCATTTTGTGTCTCTAATTGTTTCAAAATTCCAACATATTGTTGTGCTGCTTTTTAAAGCTGCCACTGCAGTGCTGACAGACGCACTGAGAGTGCTCATGTTTCTAAAGAAAGCTTTTCACTGGGATGTAGCACTTTAATAGCTGCAGTGGGAAAATACATGCCACCAAAGGCAATGCAAAAATGCAGCTTAAATAGATTGTAATAAGGTCTGTGCATATCTCAAGGGGGGCTGTGCAACTGAAAGTAGCTAGTGGAAAAAGTAAAACAGTGGCAGCTGGTCACTATTGATATGGAAGAATTGGACTGCAGGGTTCACTTTAAACTAACAAGTAAAAAAGTAAAGCAGGGTTTGTGCTTTTTATGGTGGTTGGAATTGTACTCTGCAAGAATATGGACTTAAATGAATGTGTATTTATTATAGTGGTAGAAAGAATAAAGTGCAGCTACTTCATATAGCTCACAACTCACCTACCCCCAAATCAATCACACAATCCTCAATGACACCAGGTCATCAGATTAAAGAAGTAGATACATCAGAAATAAACGTGACTTATAGAAATGTTTGTTTAAAAACATCAATGATTAAAACAATGGGTGAATTACAGTGAGCCTATGTTTCGTGTACATCAACAACATTTTATTTTAGTTTAAAGTATGTTCCTTAGACCTGACTAGCACTAGGAAATACAAATGTCAATAAATAAAATACCAATAAATAAAACCACAAAAACAACATAAAAGCATTAGTCACTTCTATAGCACAACACTATTTACCTGATCGTGTTGCCAGTCCATAGGTCCTAAGTTCAGTGATAGGATGGTAGGTTGTTGGTCAAATTCCTAGTGCCAACAGTTCATGACTGAAGAGCAAAGCACCCAACCCCTAACTGCTCCCCAGATGCCATAGCTATTGCTGTCCACTGTTCCGGGCACATGTTCTCACTACTGCCCACTAGTGTGTGTAAACAAGGTCATTATGAGAATAACAAAACATGGTGTTACTGCAACTAACATATTTTTTATTAAAAAATTCAGGCCTCTAAATCCTACATATTGGCTATGGCTATTGTGTCTAGTTTGTATGTATAGTGTGTTTGTGCATGAACATGTGTCTTTGTTACAAGGGCTTCGTTACCCTCCGGTTCTCCCTCTGACCTTTTGTCTGCTGGCAGGCTAATCAATGGCACTGAAGCACAGCAGCCTGTCATTTATCACCGATATCAGTGGGAAGGACACATCGTCAGAACCACCATACTAACACACCACAGCAGCAAAGCTCCGTCTAACGTGCCATTGTTCAGTATGCTTACGTTTGTGCGGTATCTATGCGTATCTGAAAAAGAAAGCCCATTAAAATTGAAACCACAAGATCTTTGTGGAGATGCAGTCAATTTGTTTGAGCTCAGAAGGTCACTGTATTCAATTTATACCCCGTGTCAAGTACAGTAGTCTACAAAATACCTGAAAGCAAAACTATCTTAGTAGAGTCTGCGGCTGCACCCATATCACTGCATAAAAGGGTAAAAAAAATTACTAACCAAATGCATTATTTCTTCAAATCAAACTTTGATTTCTACCTCTGGCTCGCCTATCGCTCGTCACTCTTTCATTTCATCCTCAAGTGTTGCGGAAATTAATTTTGTTACATGTGTCACATATAACATGCGTTTTATTGATTTTTTAAGCCAACAACAGCTAAAGGTGTTTATGGAGAAAATAGATCTTGTAAGGAAAATTGGAGCGTGTGATCAAAACCTTCCTACAACAGAAGGGAAGAAAAACTGTATTTTAAAATTGCATATGAAGGCAGGACTGCAGAATGTTCTTTCAAACTTTAGTATTTTAATGACAAGGATAAACCACTCCGACAGATGTTCACACTTCATTAACTAATCTATCAACAGTGACTCCATTAGGACTAGATGATGGTTTACCACATACGGACAATTAATCAAGATCAAGATAGTTTGAGGGCTATACACTTGCACAGCCAGACTCTGCATATATTAAAATTGCATTTTAATCTTGTCCGGAATTTAGCACTAACGTGTCCTTTAAGCCATTGCTTCTTAAACTTTTTTGTCCAATTGATTATAATCGACTTTAAAGGAAGAATATGGATAAACCATAGAGATTATATAATATATTTTTTTGGAAAATAAGCAGACTTGTATTCTACATTTTTATAATATATTCCATATATTAATTTCTGTGAACTATCTTTTATAGTACCTGCAACTAACATACTCAAATGTCTGTAGTGTATACATGAGCATATCAAAAAACAAAACACAAAAGCCATCACACCGTCAAAATAATTTTCCCAGCAATATTAGAATTCTCTTGATGCTTTTGCCTCATACCGTATCCCTCCTCACTTCTCAAAGAGCACTAATTCCCTCCTGCCTTTTTGAACCTTAAAAAATTAAAACCTTCTACAAAGGGATAAACTCTTAAATCATCCAAGAAGCACTTCTTCCTTCTGTCTGTGTTGAGTGAGAGGCAAGACAAGGCAGACACGCTTGGCTTATTGGCTTTGCATTTCCGGTCAGGTTTGAGAGGGGCAGGACCCAAAACCTCTTAGAAGAGATTACTCAACCAGGCTAAAAATAGTCCAAGCTAGACTGCCTATATACTTTGCAGCAAAGCTCATGCTAACACCCAAGCCTCACAAAAGTCATTGCAATAGTGTATACAGGATAAAAAAGCAATTCAGGAAGAGAAAACAATTGGTTAAATAACGAAATGCAGATGAGCTATTGTGTTTCTGTATTTACAGCTGGAACCTAATGATACACCAAAAATGTTTCAAATTCTTCATTTTTGTTCTAATCAAAGAAACTAGACAAGATCCAAATATGACATTAGATGTCATCAAATGTGTTACATATTGGAAGTTACTGTTACTTTGTCATGTCATAATAAGAATGCATTCATGTATGTTTTATATTTATTCATACACTTTGCCATTCCGCTTTGCTTCACTCTTGGTCTCAAATAGTATGCCAGTCAGCTGCTTTCTGTGCTAGGGACAGTACAGTGTGTCCCTGGGTGACAGAAGCCAAAGCTTTTTATAATAGAGGCACGCCAAGCCTGCTAAGGGAACGCTCACACACATACTACATAGGACAAAGTACAAGGTGTAATATAGCGATAATACAGAGATTTGAAAGTGATAACTGCAAAGATTTGTAAAAACATAAAAAGTTTGTAAGCACAGTTGGATCCTGGTCATAGCAATAAATGTTTTAATCATTAGGACTGCTGATATAGTAATATAGCAATGTTAGAGTAGAATTATGATAATGCATGCATTATTTTTTTTTAATAAATCAATCACGAGCTTGAAATCCCAGTGGCTTCAATGTTAATTTCATTATGCACGGGTTTATTTAGATTTTTGTTTGTTACTTGATTGACTTTTGATAAAAGTTTCAATGCATCATTAATTATGTCTGTGCATTTACTGATAGGGAAATTCTTAGTTTATGTCAAACTCACTAGAATAATCTGACCCAGTTTTTACAATTGGCAGATTTGTTCCTTGATTACACCTTATTCTTTTATTTACTTTAATAATGTATTGATCTGTCTCTTTGTAATTTTGTATCATTATTTAACTATGGTATTTTAAAATATTCTTTGTAAGTTTATGCAGCAATTCATATGTATGTTACATATTTACATTTTCAGACACCTTTATTCAAAGTTATTTACAATTACATTAAAACAACATTTTAAACAATTGAGTGTTAAGGGCCTTGCTCAGGGGCCAAGCAGTGGCAGTAGAGTTTGAACCATTGACATTCTGATCTTTAGATTATTGCATTGCTTAGTACATTAGCCACAAAGCCATCACCACCCTAAACAAATTTTCATATTTTTAACATTTAGCAACTATATCTAAAGCAACTGAAGACTGAATATCATTTTAAGTAATTGATGGCTGAGGGTCCTGCCCAGCAGTAGCAACTTGGTATTGGGTTTTTAAATCAGCAACTTTCTGATCTCTTGCCCAGAGCCATCTTGACCCACATAACATATGTCATAGGTATTAAGTTATCAAACAGTTCCTTGACTAATAAACAAATATATTTCACAAAGTGAAACCTCTATAAATTAGTGCTATCTTTCTTTCTTTGCTCATCCCAAAATGCACAGATTATGCCCTTTAACTCCATACCCTGCCTAAACTCGACTCCCTCTCAGAGAACGCTCTCACTACCCGCTACCCCTCATGGTTATCCTTCATGATCTTTCAATCTTCTCCAGGCTCCCAAGGAGGCTCTAAGGGTGTGTTAAGTTGATGAAAGCAAGGCTCAGCTGCAATTTCTGTGCCTAGAGCAAGGCCTAAATCAGGCTTTAGTTTCATTCCCAATCACCAGATCTGCACTTTACACTTTATGGCTCAGAGGGCACAAAATGGGACAGAGGTAGTAAATGTGAACATGAGAGTGAGCAGCACACTGGAAATAAGAATATATATGACGATGGTATACTGTTAGCGAATGCAAAGGAAGATGTGAAAAAAGAAAAGGAAGGGACACGGAAAGAGAAGGTGCAAGCCCAGACAACCAAACAACTACCATGAGACATTGACATGCTCCTTCCAAACATGCCCCTGTGGGGACAATTTTCCGACTGCAATGTGATATTTGTTTTGCTCTCTCCCTCTTGTCCTTTATATAATTCTTTGCTTCCCATTTGCTTCTACAAAAAAGTGGTCATGGATGAATGTGTCTGCTGTAAATCAAACATCACATCCCCAGCTGTTTAGACCATCTGAGAGGCTTTCGTAAAATGAAAAAGATGCTGAAACATCCACTGTTCAAAAGAGTGAAAGAAACACTGAGCCAGGCTATTTTAAAGACAACTTTAATGCACATAAACTTACTGAGGCATATCTGATGCAAATCTAGTCTAGCTTTAGAAACATTTAAACCAAAGTCTTTTTTGTATGAATATCTGATTTTGCTGTTTGAACTGACATTCAAATGCAACATGCTATATTTTTTAATAATTAAATTATATATTTGTGCTTTTGTACACACATCAGAAATATCTGAAATATTTAACCCAATCCGCCTAATAACTTCACAACAAGTGAGCAGTTAGGGTTTGGTGCCTTACACTTCAGTTATAACCTGTTGACTCTCTAAATTGAACCGGCAAACTTCCAATCACAAGCCCATTTCTCTAACCACCAAACCATGGCTACCCTAGAAGATAAAAGTTCATGAAACAGATCAAAAGATAATACAAAGCTAATACTACTAGACATGTTTAGATTATATTCCAAATTTTAATTGCTCGTTAATTATTGCATGTATTCCCCTACCCACTTTATACGACTTAATTTCAAGTAGAGCAATTTGGCAGGTAGTCCAGTTGACATATTAGCTAAATAGAAACTGGATTTATATTTAACTGGATTTTTGAAAACCACTCCTGGCTCTCCAGAAAAATAAGAATCTATAACCAAAGATCAAATGTTGCTGTGTAACACTCTTACCTGTACCATTTCTTTCTTAGAATTAAAGTGGAATAACTGTTAGAAAAACCAACCTTAATATTGATGAAAACCAGATGAACAGAAAAAAACTATTTGAACAGAACCAGAGACTTTTGCACTTGCTTTGACTAGATATGTATGTATGTATGTATGTATGTATGTATGTATGTATGTATGTATGTATGTATGTATGTATGTATGTATGTATGTGTCATAACTCTGCTATAATGAGCAATTCGGAGACATATATGCAAAACAACTGAAGTTTATTGAAGGATAGGCACTGCAGTAATGAACAACGAGTGTATGGAGGCAATAGGCAGGAGGAGCAATGGAAAAGAGTAGGCTGCTGTATGGGAAGAACGACTGCGAACCAGGGTAGCGATGGGAACCTGGACATAGAGAGCAGAAAACACACCGAGCACAAAACAACAAATCAAAATAATAGGGGTTCAGACAGGAAGGGAAACACTGGAGAAGAAAAGGCTACAATAATGATTCTAGGAGATTGGGTCAAACTAATAAGCGCTATGACAGTAAAGGGATAGAGTGAAACGCAGAGAGGAGAAGGAAGATGAACTGTAGACACTAAATAGAATAGATAAGTAAAGAGGGTTGGTGAACTGCTCGATGCAGCGGACGGACGAGACCGTGAGCTACTGGAGACGGAAGGATGATGAGGGAGAGCGAGGGATATAGAAAGTGTTAGTAGGGAGAGAAAGAGAGAGAGAGAGCGTTAGTTCACCAAAATAGTTGCTATTAGTAGAAAAGAAAGAACTGTTAGTATTTTGGACAAACTACATATACTCAGGCAGGAACGCGCCGGCTGAACGAGCTTGGGTAATACCGAAAACGGCCGAAAACCAACTGCCTGACAAATAAACACCAATTCAAAATGCTCCAAGACAAACAGCGATCAGGAGAAAGGTAAAGGAGTGAGTACTAGGGCTAATGACAAACCAAAACGTGGAGCAGCAATAAAAAGCCGCAGACGTATCAAACACGCACACACTCATTCACAAAAAACTATTGCTAAAGGAAAAAGGGAAGGAGGGGAAGTGGGTGAAATGGATTACCCCGGGAGAAAAACAAATTACACTATAACTGGCAACCACACACACACTCACCTGACAGAGAACACACGGAAGTAAACACAGCCAATGGAGGAAAAAGTAGATGGAGATAAGCGCTCGGTATGTCGGCAAAACGATCAATACTTCGCACTCGAGCAGTGAAACTGGAAACCTTATAAAGGAAAACAAAAGACCCGGAAATCATAAGCCGCACATGGTGAGGAGGAAATCGCGTTCTGATTAGTAAGTGGGGCTATGGGAGCGAGAGAACGCGTCTACCTGGAACCGGATGGGACGGAAGGAGGAGCCTAGGTCTATCAGGAACCGGATGGGACGGAGGGAGGGACCTATATCTAACTGGAATTGGATGGGACGGAGTAGATGGCCTAGGTCTAACTGAGACTAGGTACATCAGGAACCGGATGGGATGGAGAGGGTGGCCTAGGTACACCTGGGACCGCATGGGACGGAGGATGATGTACCTCTGGAATAGGCTGGGAACGGGGACGACCCCTAGACATACCAGGAACAGGACGGGAAAGTCTACCTCTACGGGAAGAGGAACGGGGGGGGGGGGAGGGGGTCTACCTCGGGGTCTGGGCGCCGAGCATTGGGGGTGCGGCAGGTGGAATTGGTCGAGTAAGCCTTTGTCCAGAATGTCAGTCCTCTTCGTCCAAGAGCGTTCCTCAGGGCCGTAACCCTCCCAGTCGACTAGATATTCTATTGTAGCCTTTTCTTCTCCAGTGTTTCCCTTCCTGTCTGAACCCCTAATATTTTGATTTGTTGTTTTGTGCTCGGTGTGTTCTCTGCTCTCTGTGTCCAGGTTCCCATCGCTACCCTGGTTCGCAGTCGTTCTTCACATACAGCAGCCTTCTCCTTTCCATTGCTCCTCCTGCCTATTGCCTCCATACGCTCGTTGCTCATTACTGCAGTGCCTATCCTTCAATAAACTACCGTTGTTTTGCATATACGTCTCCAAATTGCTCATTATAGCAGAGTTATGACAGAATACTTCGCACTCGAGCAGCAAAACTGAAAACCTTATAAAGGAAAACAAAAGACCCGTAAATTATGAGCCGCACCTGGTGAGGATGAAATCACGTTGTGATTAGTAAACGGGGCTATAGGAGCGAGAGAACCCGAGAGGTTCAGGAACGGGATTATCGGAACGAGATCTCGCAGGAGGATCGCGAATGGGATTTCTAACAGTATGTATATGTATATATATATATATATATATATATATATATATTATTTTTTTGTTGGTTTGTTTGTTTGTTTGATTGTTTGTTGTTGTTGTTGTCCTTCATTCGTGATGTTTGAAAGTAACCTATCTGAGGCTGTAGATCTCAGGGACGTTGAGAAAATAAATAAATATGTAAATAAATGTTTAATTGCTTTAAATCTTTTTTTTTCATTTTTATCAGTTAAACTGTAACAAGTATACCCAAAACCACAAATTAGTAATTGCTTATTACAATTAATCCTATAATTTCATTTTGTTTTGAGCATTAAACCAGCGAATGCAACATATAATTCTCTCTCTGTAAAAAGCTCTTTTCACAGAAGCAAAATTAACCATGTGATTGTTTGTTCACAATAAAGTATTATGAAAACACTGCTATATGTTATTTTAATTATAACAACATAAATGCTTTACTGACATCATGTTTCTGGACGAACCCAGGATGAATGAGCTGTAATAGAATGAAATAAAATAGATAAGAAGGTATAAGTTACACACAAAACTTAAAGCACAGTTATAACATCCTGCATTTACGACAAAAATGCTCACAATTATTCTGTACTGGAATGCAGTCATGATTAATTTAACAGTGCAAAACATTGTTTTGACAGCTTTGTCTCTTGGTTCTGTATTTATTGTCCAAATATTTTAAAATAATTAAATTGACTTTTTTAAAAATTAATGTGTGTATAAAACAGTGTATTAAACTGTATGCAGCAGTAATCAACGTGTTGAAAGCTGAAGCACTACTCTATAACTCTGTATGAAAGTGTTCTAGAATTTGGGTGTAGGGTGGAATGTGTTAGAGGTGGTACACATGAACTGTGGGTTTTTACCCTACAGACATCAAAAGGTGACATCAAAACCTTCAGTAAACCTATGATGAATCGAATAACAACATTACCTAGAGTGCCTTTATCTGACTAATACTGGGATTGATTTAAGTTTTTATAGAAAGTATGGACCTGTCAAATGTAATGAATTTAAAAACATGGCCATTTTAAATTGGAAACAGAAAATGCACATAAACTGAAGATTCTTTTTGTTTGTTTCTTTACTCACTTAAACCTATATTAAATTTTTCTCCAGCCAAAAAACAGAGTTGAATTACCGATGGAGTAACCCATAATGCTCCACCTTGGAATCAAACCCAGGACTTCATACCTTGTGATGATGGTTCATCAGTAATAAAGCTCTTAAAACATACTCAGAATCAGTCCTGACTATGCACTTGCTGTGTGAAAAAATGACAGCACAATGACACTAGTTCACAAACACTGTGCAAACAATCTCCTGCAAAGCAAATTGTAAGATCAAAGTAAGCCTGCCCGCAGTAAAAGAAAACTAAAGTAAAGAATTAACTAGACACAGGATTACAGTATTCATCTGCTTTCCAATTGTTAGCACTGTTTTGGGGTTGAGTGACACTGAGCCACTTACAAATGTATTTGCTTCAAGAAAGAGAGCAAGGACGAAACTCTGAGCATGTTAGTGTGTGCGTTTTGACAAATGTGTGTGCAAATGCAAGTGTGTCATAAATGTTCACTTGAGAAAATCTTATTATACAGCACAATATGATAATGTGCTCTGCCCGGCTGAACTGCTACAGCTCAAGTTGTGTTGTGCCTTCAAATGTCAGCATAAATTTGCAAATTAAGCACGCTGAGCCATCAGCAGTCAGTGGAAAGGTGTGCATGTGAGTGTGTGTTGGTGTGTCTCTCTTCTGAGTTATGCTTGTTAATGGTGGACTGCATCAAATGTACGGTGTCATCAGTCTTCCTCTCTTCTGTTGTTTGATGTACAATTAGGTGAAAGGGTCCATTTAATGGATCAACAAAGAAGTAGACAGGTCAGAGGTTACTGCTTTTAGAGGGAGTCTATGCATGGAATCTGATATTCTGTAGGCAGAGACCAAAGGCTGCACACTAAAGGCTTTATATTTTTAAGTGAAATCAATGCTGTCAAACCCGCAAACCTTCTCCACACAGCTTTTGCGTTGCTCGATGTGCACCTTATCTAACTACACTTCAGAATAGAGTATCGGCACAGCCTTCAAGGAGGAGTACAATAGCCATCAAAACAATGGCTGTGTGCACACAGTTGTAAATAAAGTATTCACAGTTTGCTATAATGTTTACGGCTGTGTGCACACAGTTGTAAATAAAGTATTCACAGTTTGCTATAATGTTTACAATGTTTGTAAACATTATAGTGTATTTTTTAAAAGTGTTTTTTGTTGAATATTATTCAGCTAAAAAGTACAATGACCTTTCTCACCAGTCAATAAAACCATATTGTAAACGTCAAAATACTCAGCTCAGAAATTCGATGTCCCATAGCACTGTGACTACAAAAATATTATAGAAGAAAGAAATGGCACTTAGATTTTATGTGCTGTTTTGCTTCGAGTTGACTCAGAATTATAAATCAACCTTGAGCATACACTTGAAAGTGTATGTAACTACTTTTTAAGAATTGAAAATTCAGCAGTACTCTGCTGTCATCTCTGCTACTTTGCTTATTTATGCAATTTCTCTTCTGTCAAACAATTTAACATTGAATTCTGCTTTTGAAGAATGTACATTGATGCCCACACCTCTTTGGACTGCTTTTTAAAAATCTTCTAATCAGGGTTTGGGCATAGCCTTGCTCACACAGTCCAACCAACCTGCCCTAGCAAGCACAAAAGCTAAATATTGTCTGCTGCAGGCACTTCTAATTAAGTCTGGAAGATGGGACCAAAAAGACCCGATTAGCTCTCTTGCTCATGGGCTTTTAATTTAAAGCTGTTAGTAATATTCCAAACTTTTTGCAAAATATTGTTGTCTAATAATATCTGATTAAAACAATCTATATATTGTGGTCAGGTCATAATTCCCATATATTCCACATGGCAACATGCATATTGTACATACATCGGGCAGTGCGTATTTAAGAATAGCAGCTGAATAAAGCAAATTAAACAAGAAAATAAAAGCAAGATAAAAAAATAGCAGCTGAATTAGGTAGAATAGGAACTAGAAGCAGGATAAAAACAAATAAATACAGTTAGTTACAGAAGCTTGATTAAGACAATCACAATGAATAAGGTGTCTGTAAGAGATGAGTTTTAAGAGCTGTTTTAAACTCTGTAATGGAGTCCAATCCACGTATGTGTGGAGGAAGCGCATTCCAAAGTTTAGGTGCTGCATGAGAGAAGGCTCGGGCACCAACTGTGCTGAGCTTGATGGTAGGTATTGCTAAA
>JAOTRQ010000028.1:1993092-2003422 GCA_028565875.1 Hoplisoma paleatum
GAGAGAGAGAGAGAGAGAGAGAGAGAGAGAGAGAGAGAGAGAGAGAGAGAGAGAACACATAAAAACAACTAGCCACATAAATTATGTTATAATTTATTACAATTATTCTGTTTAGTGCATGAACCTTCTTATATTTGGGGTCAAATTGATGCTTAAATCAACTAAATTTTAGAACACAATGCGCTTCCTAGCTACTTTTAAAAATGACATCAAAGCATCACTGTCATTAAGTGAATTATATAGACAAGGTATACACACTTGATAACATTGTTATAGCTGCTTATTTTCAGAGCAGTTTCAGAAATAATTACAAAAAATTAAACAATAACTTTTAGCCTATAAATGGAGTTCCTTGGTAGTACTCATACAAAGAGTTACCCTGGGTAACAACCAAGTGTCATCTGATAATGAATTATTTTACTTGCCACTCATTTTTCTTACTGTAACTTCCATGACAATCCTCTCCCAGATGGGTGCATGATGAAAAATTTATTTTTAATTATTAAACATGGAGTCAGTTTAATTGTAATGTGCCTGGAGTGGTATGCAGCCCTAATACACCGTGCAAGGAGCAGTTAAGAATTAAGAGCCTTGCTCAAGGGCCCTTCAGTCATAACCTGTTTGTCCAGACTGTCAGAATTGAACTGGCAATTTTTAGATCATAAGCCCAGTTCTCCAGTTACCAGGACATGGGTGCCACTGTGTTAATGTTAGTTGTAAAAGGTGTAGCTTAAATAGGTCTTCAAAAAGTTTCCGCACTTTTATACTTTTATGTAAGTGGTAAAAGTGGAAGGAGAAGTAATTTGATGTTTGACATCTATACATTTCATCAGCAGCTCATAGCGGGATAGAACATTTTTCATGTGATGATTTGAAAGCAGTGGTGTATTAGTTTCTCAAAAAAGTTTTTTAAAATGTTAATGACTTTTTGTTTAACATGATAGCATGATGCAAATTTAACAATAATAAATCTGCTGATCTGATTGAAATTTATGGTATATTAATAATTAAATCTATATGTTTCAAATTAAAAGCAGCATAAAACATGTATAAAAATATAAATAAAAGCACAAATCAGCATAAAAATCTCTCTCTAAGGGATCTTACATCTAGGTTCATGAGGCTCTTATTTCAGTCATCAACGTTATTTATATAGCGCTTTTTACAATAGACATTGTCTCAAAGCAACTTTACAAAATACATGACATACAGATACAAAAACCACATGTCAGTCTTTTGGAGTCACTGCAGTGGCTAGCACAATCACATACTGCCAATAAACTTTCACTGCAATGTTATTTCCACTGCCAATAAATGTCTTCTATATTAAGACCGGCATCATTTCAGATCCTAATGCACGATTGTGTGAGCTTATTTTAGAATAGTACTTTGAGACTTTTCTTTGCGGGATCTGGGCCAATGACAGCGAAGAGCTCATGTTACCATGTGAACGCTGTGTACATTTTCCTGACATAAATTCACAGAGTTGTAAAGCTGTTCTAAGCTTTTAGTAAGAGGTAGTATGATGAGACATCACGCTCTCTATCAACCTTCTCTTCTTTGCAGGGTCAGATGGAGTAACCAACAGGAAATATAGTTTGTTGTTGGGTAACATACAACGATAAAAGGCTGCATGAAATGGAGATGGGTATACTAGTGGCCGATGTTGCTGCTTTTAAAGAGCACGGAAACTATTCTAAATCCCGGTCAATTTTTGCTACAGTCTTATTAAAGACAGGTCACTGGACATAAGATTGATCTGTAGTCTTTTGATAATTTTGTAACTTAATTTAGCTGGTCACTTCTCATTCTTAGAAAGTGTTTGTACGAATTCTTAGATAACTTAAATGCTGCCTCTAATTAAATTTTTAATTCGACTACTCAATGCTTCTTTAGCAGTGAGTGCAATACCACCATTCAGTGCAGCAAAACAATTATAAATATGGTGAATGAAACTTTTAAAAAAAAGCAACAGGTTCTTTAAAAAAATAAATGTAACTATTTTTGGTACATAGAGGGAGACTTGGTATTAATTGGTATTAATGGCAGAGCAAATGTCTTCTAAGAATCCTCTCTAAAAAGCAGGTGTCATTGAGGGCAAAGAGGACACATGATTATAAATACAGTATATATAAATCATTTAATACCAATCCCTGATGTTCTGCACATTGTTAAAGAAGGAGTTTTGTTATTTGAATTTGTATCCCAAGTGTGTGTGCATGTGTGTTCAATCTCTTTCTGCAATGTTATATTAAGAATATGGTTTAATACTGAGAATCAGAGGACAAACTTCACTAAGCAATGTGAGTCTAATCTTTTTTAGATTTGATGTTTCTCTGTGCCCACACTGCAGAGAGCTGAGTCCAGAATCTTAACCAGATCTGCTGATGCATTTAAGTGGCTTTTTACGATATCAGAATTGATAGGCCTACAGCCTTAATAGCCATTTCTCTGTAATCTTTCCTATAAAAGCCTAAACTGCAGACTATTGATTGTTTGGTAGAAAAAAGGTGGGAAATAGAAGCAGAGAAAGGTCTTGATCAGAATAAGACATCTTAAAGTGACAAAGCTCTTTATAGCCTGATGAGATAAGCCAAGATCTAGCACGAAGATGTGATCAATCTAAGAGCATTTTGGTGGACAAACTGTAACGCTAACTACCTGCATTATTAACAAAGTAATTCAGCAAAAATGGGAAAGCCAGATCCCATTAGTACACAACTGCATGACACAAAAGTCTGAAAAGTACCTAAACTGCTGTATGATTGTTAGGCAGATGAATCATGTTAAGCATATTTTGCATGCTAGAAATAAATAAAAAAAATGGCAAAACACAACACACCTCAAATTTCTACATCAGTTAAAATAGAAAAATACAAAAATGAATGAGTTTATTTACTTAAAGAGCCTATCTAATTTGAAATGAAATATTTGAAATATTTCATGTACTTTAAGATTTCACAGCTGCAATTGTTTATGGTCTTGTTCACATGACATCACATTATCCTCTTAAAATGTATTTTGCTTTTTGAGCTCAGTCAGAATTTGTGTTAATATGTATGTTGCACAAGGTTAAATTAACCAATGAATTAACCAAATGAAACATGCAATGTATGCAATGTTATAGAGATCATCCTCTATAACAAAACAAGTACATTTGTAGAAAAAAGATTTTCCAGTTCTTTTAACTGAGTAGTGTAAATGCATTTTACAAATTTAAACAAGTTTAAAAATTGACTTTCTGCAAGCACGCAGGGCAAGCACACAGGACAAGCACATTGACCATGTCTAGGATAAAGCAGTGCCAAACCAGCTTTTCGAAAGTACACAGAGTTTGCACTCCAAAAAAAAGATTAGTTCATATAAAACATGACCCATACAGAACCAGACTTCGGGGAGCTAAAATGAATATTTTAACATGTGTGTGGATGAACAATAAAACCTAAACTTTCTAAACAATTCAAGAAAATACAACCTGTATAGTGTTAAGGATTTAGTTAGGAACCAGAACACTTCAAACACCACACAGACAATGAGGATCTAGTTGATGTTTGTTTTATTGATGAAAGATAAACAGGGCCTCCGGTGGTGAGTTGGGGAGCAACAGTGAACGGAATTGGCAGAAAGGGGTTTGGTTTCTGTATGTGGCCAAGTGAATTCCCGTTGAGGAGGAAATAGCGCCTCCAGTGGTGAACAGCGGAGCGGTTGTGAGCCGGAAGGCAGCTCAGACAGAGCTGACTTCGGTCTGCCAAAGTATGACAGGGTGTCGAGGTCCGGAGTGAACACGTACACAAACTGATGAACTGAAACAAAAGAAAAAATGGACAACGGAACGGTGGAGCAAAAAGAAACTACATCGGGCTAATACTTGGACCTTGACTTTGGTGATAGTGTAAGGCCCGATGAAGCGGGAAGCCAGTTTGCATGAGATGGAACGTAACGGGATATTGCAGGTGGATAACCAGACTGTTTGGCCTGGGAGATAACGTGGGCCAGTCGATGGCGATTGTTAGCCGCTCACTCCATGCAGTCTTGAGCCTTGAGCAGGAAGGCTTGAGTGGCTGCCCAGGTTTTCTTGTAACGGCGGATGTGGTCTTGAACAGATAGGACAGAAAGTTCGGGTTATTGGTCCAGGAACAAAGGAGGTAGGTAACCAAATGAGGCTTCAAAGGGTGAAGGACCCGTGGCCGATGAAGGGAGGGAATTAATTAAGTGCTACACCCAAGCCAGGTAACGGGCCCATCGAGTGGGGTTGTGCAAAGACATAAGGCGGAGGGAGTACTCAACCTCCTGGTTAACCCTCTCAGCCTGGCCATTTGTCTGAGGGTGGATTCTCGAGGACAGACTGACCGAGGCTCCGATGGCAGTACAGAACTCATGTCAAACTCTGGAAATGAATTGCGGTCCACGGTCCGACACCACTTCAGCAGAAAGCCCATGGACCCGAAAAATCTGGTCGAACATTATCTGGCAGGTCTCGAGGGCTGAGGGGAGCTTGGGTAATGCCACCAAATGTACTGCCTTGGAGAACCGGTTTGCGATCGTAAGAATGACTGTCTAACCCTCTGACTCAGGGAGACCGGTGATAAAATCGAAGGCCAGGTGAGACCATGGCCGACTGGGTACGGGTAGAGGATGGAGCAGACCGGTGGATGGCCAGACGGAGCACTGGGAGAGAACCACCCCCACGCCAGACTCAGAGGCTTTGACCTCCACAATGAATTGTTGCAAGGGTTCTGGTTGGACGAGGATAGGCATGGAGGTGAACCAATCCTTTAGTTGGCTGAAGGTTGTCGGGACCCCAGAAGAAGGTTCTTTTTGAAGAAGTCAGATTGGTGAGAGGGAGAGCGATCTGGCTGTAATTCAGGATGAATCTCCTGTAGAAATTTGCCAACCCAAGGAACCGCTGTAGGTCTCTTCGATTTTTGGGAGTTGGCCATTCCTTTACCAACTAGAGCTTCTCAGGGTCTGCCATGACACGGCCCTGGCGGATGATGATCCCCAGAAATGAGATGGACTGAACGTGAAAAGAACATTTCTCAGCCTTGACTCAGTCTGCAGACGAGTCAAGACTTGTTGGACATGGCGAATGTGTTCCTCAAGGGACTGGGAGTAGATCAGGATGACATGAAGATACACGTATCACAAAACGATTGAGGAAGTCTCTTAACACGTTGTTGACCAGGGATTGGAATACAGCAGGGGCATTAGTGAGGCCGAATGAAACAACCAGATACTCGAAGTGACCAAGAGGAGTGTTAAACGCCGTCTGCCACTCATCATCTTCGCGGATCCGAACCAGGTGGTAAGCGTTTTGCAGGTCCAGTTTGCTAAAAAAGGAAGCTCCTTTAAGGGACTCGAAGGCAAAAGAGAGTAGAGGCAAGAGATATTTGCTGTCTACCATGATAGCGTTGAGTCCTCAGTAGTAAATATAAAGTCGCAGGGATTTGTCTTTCTTAGACACGAAGAAGAACCCGGCTCCAAAGGGTGAGGTGGAAGGATGGATAAGGCAGGCAGCTAAACTCTTGGTGATGTAACTCTCCATATTCTCCTTTTATGGCTCAGAGAGATTATACAGACGGCTGGTAGGAAATGGGACTCCATGGAGCAAGTTGATTGAGCAATCATAGGGCCAATGGGGAGGAAAAAAGAGAGCCAAGTCCTTCCTGATGACCTCATTGATGTCGCGATACACTGGTGGAACGAGGGAGAGATCAGGTTCTTCTGGAAGGAGCAAGGGGTGATTCGAAGACTTGGACCGGCACAAGCGGCAAAGCGGCACACAGGCACGACCGGAGACTGAGGAGAACGAATGATAGTGAAGGAGATGGACTCATGATGATTCCCCGTACAGTTGACATGAATCGGGCTGGTGCGATGGGTGATCTTGGTAAATGTACTACCTCCCAGATTGACAAAGTTAACCGGGTGTGGCAAATGTATGAGAGAAACTCCTAGACGTTGGACCAGCGCCTCATCTATGAGGTTCTCTTCCACACCCGAATCCACCAGAGCCGACAAGGAGATGGAACGTCCTTCAGGATCCAGTGCGATGGGCAAATGGAAATGGTTCATGGAGAGCTAGACAGGACCCCCACTTCTACTGTCGAGCGTCTTCTTTTGGGCAAACGGGATACGAAAGCAGGGACACAATGCAGGAACAGGTTGGACCAGAGTCGTCTGGTCCATTCTTCTGAGGATAACCGGGCCATGGACATGCGAGAAGACCCGGAACGGGAGGGGAACCTTTGGTGACGCCGTTCTCGCAGGTGATTGTCCAGGCAGATAGCCAAGTCAATAAATGACTGGAGGTCCGATGGCTCATCCCGCTCGGCGAGTTCGTCTTTGAGGGACTCGTTTAGGCCTCAGTGGAAAACTCCACAAAGCGCCACATCGTTCCACCCAGAATAAGCCGCAACAACTCAATTGTAAAACGTACTCAGCCACTGACCGGTTTCCCTGCTGAATATCCAGCAGCCGGTTGATGGCGGTGTCAGTATTGTCTGGATGGTCAAAGACAGCTCAGAAATGAGCCTCAAAATCAGGAAAAGAGGACCATGGAAATCCCACTGTGGCTTGGGTGGCCTCCCCGCAAAGAAGACCAAGAACGAAAGTAATTCGCTGGGCATCAGTGCGAAAAGAAAGCGGACTCTGATTGAACACCAGAGAGCATTGGAATAGGAAGCCTTTACATTTCTTAATTTCTCCGGAAAATGGCTCGGGCATGCTTGCAGGAGGTTCCGGGTTAGGGCCTGGCTGGTAGGGAGGCGATCTGCTGGCAACGGAATGCGGGTCAGGTCCGGGACTGGGTTGGCTGAGGTTGAGTGTAACTGATACACTTGTTGGGAAATCTCCCCCAGCTGCCTCATCAGCTGCATATTAGTCCATTAGAGATTGGAAAATCCTTTCGTGGTGGTCCAACCGGTCAAAATGTTAAGTGGATTGGGAATCCCTAGAGGGGTGGTCAGCAGTGGCTGAAGTGGTGGGTTCCATCTTTTTGCCAGAAGATACAGTTAAGGATTTAATTAGGAACCAGAACACACACTTCAAGCACCACATGAACAATGAGGATCTAATTGATGTTTGTTTTATTGATGAAAGATAAACAGCACCTCCGGTGGTGAGTTTGGGAACAACTGTGAACGGAATTGGCAGAAAGGGGTTTGGTTTCTGTATGTGGTCAAGTGAATTCCCATTGAGGAGGTAATAGTGCCTCCAGTGGTGAACAGCGGAGTGGTGGTGAGCCGGAAGGCAGCTCAGACCGAGCTGACTTTGGTCTGCCAAAGTATGACGGGGTGTCGGGGTCCGGGGCAAACATGTACACACACTGATGAACTGAAACAAAAGAACAGAGGGACAACAGAATAGTTGAGCAAAAAGAAACAAGATCGGGCTAATACTAGGAACAACAGGAGAACAAAAAATGGCGACAGGATACAAATAAACAAGAGAGCGATAAAGACGTATCTTTGACCTATCTTCAGCAGGGACCTTGGAGCTGGAGTACAGGTACGTACAACAATCTTCTGGCACCAGTTGTAGCGTTTGGATCGCTTAAATACCCCATGGATGATTACAAACCGGTATCAGGTGCGGGGAATCTGCCGCTTCCAAAATGGCGGCTGAGTTGCTAGGCAACTTGAGAAACCTAAAATATAGAAGTAAGGTATTTATTGGTACTTCTCTCTCTCTCTCTCTCTCTCTCTCTCTCTCTCTCTCTCTCTGGGACTAGCAACCCTGTAAGCCTTTGAGCATACTACCTATGTGCCAACTATAACTGTCTATAACAAGTCTTTCATCGGAAACCCTCAGCTCTGGGTTGGGCCAGCTATGGCATGGAGGTTAGAGAACTGGGCTTGTGATTGGACGATTGCCGAGTTGGACTAGCCGCACCTAACCCCTAACTTCTATGAATGTAAAAAGCACATATTTTCTTCTAAAACTCTTTTTTACCAGCAGCCACACACAACATTTGCTCGAAACAAAAAATACCAGTTATAAAATACAATAATCAATACATTTTTTCCAGGTTGTAAATGTGCAAAATTTCACAATTCAAACTCACATTGGACAAAGAATCTGTTTAATTACACTCACACACATTTCAGGACATGCCATTTCAAAAGAACTGATGGAAGTGGTCCCCCTGAACTGCTTTAAATTTTGCATAGCCAACAAGGCAGTATTAATGTAAATAAGCATGTTTAATGTGATTCTAAATGCATGTCAGAGTATCTTTTTAAATATGTAAACTGGAACTAAACTTGAATGTATAGAACAGACACCAACGCAAAGCCATCACAACTTTCACACAGAATGAGTAGTGTACAAAAGGATACAGATTATCTCATAATAAACGATCTATATACTAAAAAAAGCTGTACATAAAAAGAAAGAAACGAGGCAGAAGCAGATCAAAAATATTTAGTAGAGCAGCTGTTTGGATCTCATCATTCAGTTGTGCTGAATGTATTCTGAATGTATAGTGATTTATTAGAAACGTCCCACATTCTATCTGGTGAATAAGCTCTTATTCAAACTCAAGTGTTGGATCCAGGATAAAAAAGGATCTTCATTTAAATAATCAGTGATGCTATTTGCGTGGCACGAGTCAATCAGTAGAGAAGGCTCTGTCACACAAGGGACGAGTGGGAAATGTTTAAAACCAATGTATCTGATGATTGACATTTAAAGTACTAAATATAGATAGAATAGAGTTTAGCTAGTGTACACAATTGTCAACTAGATTATCATTTTTGATTCACATAAAAAAATCATATATGCTAAATATTGAAAAAATGTACATCTCTAGCAGACAGTGTCTGCGAGGGAATGCTGTCATAGGTGCAAATGTATTTTATAACCAATATTGTTCAAAGTACATTATTTAAGATTTACCTGAGCGCTCCTTGTAGTTTTTTTGTATAGGGAAACTGTGGAGCACCAATTTGTGTTGTACCTGAATTAGTTTCTTCTTTATCTCTAAACTCCCCATGACAATTATTAAACTTTCAACTGTTCCTCTAAATTATGATTCCCCTGATATTTATGCATTACAAAGCAGACAAAACTGGCTTTCCTGCTTTTCTGCTAGTTTCTGCAGACTGGACAGAGTCATATCTGGGGTTCTTTTTCATTTTCTGTTTAAACATTCTCTATATTCTCAATCCCAAAGTCTTCACAACTGATATGTTTTCTTTTCGATAAGTATATTCTTATTATCTAAAACAAGATATTCCGAGAAAAAAAGCTGGGTGTTGTCTATTATTTCTCAAAAAATAAAAATATTTATGAATTGATAAAAGAACATTTCATTTGTTATTATAATATAATCTAATGTTACTTGTGATAGTGCACTATCAAAATGGTATCATTGTAAATTGAGTTAGCTAGCATTAGTCAGCTCATCATTTAGCTGGCTTGTTGTGAATACTAACAAAATCAGCTAAATAAATCTAGCAGCTAAATATACCTCAAAAACTGCTGTCGAAGGTCTACAAGTTAGCTGACTCTCAAGCCCTAATCATCAGCGCCATGAAATTCGGCACTCATTTTTAAACATCAATTTTTTGCTGCATGGTTTTCTGCCATCCTCCATCCATTTTAAATAGATCATCTGACCTTGATCCAGCCGTTTTTACTCATTAAATCTAGACAGATACTTATTTGAGACAACAGTGTGCTTTCACCATTATATTCGATCTTTGTACCTTAACTTACTGTCCTGTAAGGAAAACAAAATTTCCATTAACGGTCGCGTCTGCTGGAAAAAGTAAAAGCCGCAAAAAGTTCCACAAACTGAGGCGGAACATGGTTGGATGATTTTTGGCAGGAAATTTAAACAACTCTTGTTTATGTTTATTTTTAGGATAGCTAACAAAAGACATATAAGGCATATCAAGCTGGTAAAATGTATGAGTTTATACAAATATTTTCATAATGTCATCCAAAATTCATTAAGTATTAAATTGTTTGAAGTTTAAATTTAACTTTGTGTAAACTATTTGTTTTAAATAGCATCTTATTAAATATCATTTCTAATATCACAACATATTGAATATGTATATGTCATAGAATATGCATATGGTACTTAAATATCATTAAATCCTATGCAAATATTTTTTTACTATAAATTAAACATCACACTCATTTTGAAGAATGAGTTAGGTGAGTGCACGTAAACTAGTAAAAACAAAAGTAACATATCGCAATAAAGTTTATATATCATTTCGACTGAGTAGCTGAGTGGTTAGCACTGTCGCCTCACAGCAAGAAGTCCCGGGTTCAATCCCCGGGTCGGGCTGGGGACTTTCTGTGCGGAAGTTTGCAT
>JAOTRQ010000028.1:2053006-2065122 GCA_028565875.1 Hoplisoma paleatum
CTAGATGGCGCAAGGCGTCGCTTCCAGAACTTTGGTATGAGGCGGGCGGTGCCGGGGGCGCCCTCGGTAAGAACGGAAACACGGAATGACCAGAGGAGGCGACGTTGGCTGGGTCGGTATGAGTATTCTGTTACAACTGAAAATTTATCGGTCAGGCAAATAAGCAGCACCGCAGTTTTTTATGTTCGAAATTTAAAAAAAAAGTGCAGCTTATACTCGGGTCAATACGGTATGTTAATTTTCTAATATGATTATTTTGCCAGTAATAATTTACAGACCAACTGAATTGTACTGTGTTAATAAAAACACATTTTCATATTATTTTATAGTAATGTTATAGTAACATCAATATAAGAAATGGCATTCCTAATTTTAGTTTAAAACATGCTAACTGTTAAATGGTTTGTACATTATGGTTTATTTTATTATTATGTGACTCTATTTGTACAGGGTAACATACTAAGAGGACATATTGAGTTTCCATTGTGTCTGTGTAAAAAAAAGTGAGGGGGGCTAGAATCTAATAGCATACTGTTGTCAATTCAGCTAACATCTTTTTAAACTGTCTAAATACAGCTGTAATCCTGACCAGTCTGGACGTTTCTTTGTATTAAAGGCCGTTGTTTCATGAAACCCGAATCAAAAATGTTTAATCCAGTGAATTTCAAAATACCTCACATGTCTCTGAACCGTTCGAAAGGCACTTAATGCAAAACCAAGATCACAAAAACACATTTAAATCAAAGCCTTCACTGAAGTCAAATCATGATCAATGTCCATTAGTTACAGTCTGTATCCAGTCCATTCCTCATACACCTTTATCACAGGGTTGAGTAATAGAATGAATCGCTGCCAGTCTCAGACATCTGTTCCCTTACCCATCACATACCTTGACACTTGACAAAAATGCATGTGTTGGGTTTCAGAATGGTCCTTTGTGTCTGGATTAGTCTTTCTTATTCTGTGTTTTGGACTTGAGTCTCAGGTATCTCGACAGGTTCTGCAACACCGTCCTTTAAACTGGGGTAAAGAGCATAGTTCCAGCTGTCGAACCTTCTCACAGTACCTACTGCTGTCTCTGCATTCACCTAAAAAAATGACAAAAAACTCACTGGGTAGCAACCACAGTACCTCAAAATGCATCTCATTTATTTATTAGGGAATAACACGTTCCAACATGTTTGCTTTAGTGTAAACTGTGACAGACCTGCAGCACCGGTTTTAGGTTTACATTAAATATATAGTGCTTAATTAGTAATGGATATTATAATATGTGAGAATGTAAACGTTACAATCTCACGACCATGGACCCGTGTAACTCTCATTTTCTTATTTATAATTGTTGCTTTTGTTAATTTTCAGCAGCTTTTGTTCTTTCATGTATAACCAGTCTTGTCTGTCTATTGTACCTTTTCCACAAGGCCGAATGTTACACCGCTGCCAACTTGCCGGTCTGGGCCTCCAGGCACAGAGAAACTCCTGAACCTGTCTTCCAGTCTGCTGGTGCACGCAGGCGACGTGTCTTGACTGAAAACCATGGCGTCCGCAGGTAGCGGTGCACTGTGTCCAAGGCCCGATACGCCAATGCAAAGCACAGGCCGCTGTGGTGCAGTTTTGATGTGAGATGGGTCTAAAAAGTGTAAAAGAAAACATTAGTTATACATAACTGGCATGATACAGTTACATAAAATATATATTATACCTGCATTCATTATTCATTACTTACAATCTATTAACAATCCAAACGAAAAAAGTATGTGGAAAACTGAATTTATGGATCTAATAAGATAATGTGTTCACAGACGAGACGAGGACAGGAGGTGGAAGGTGTGTTTTATACATAATAACAGATGGGTAATTACAATGCAACCATTACTAGTATGGAAGCACTTCTGTACTTCTGTTTCAGCCAAATGCTACAAATATAAGTTACTGTTCAATGCTGTTAATAATGTTTTTTAGTGCTTGAGTAAATGAAAATACTGTGTTAAATAATATAGTATATACAGCTACATATTTGACAACTTCTGGTAATATCTTGCCTGGGTAGGCTGCACAAACGTTGGGCCACTCTGGTGCCATTCTTATCCTGGCAGAAGACGTTTCTGTGTTGGAGTGCCTGACCCGAGCCAACACACTTTCCATGGCACTGCATAAAAGAATATAAAAGAATTTATATCATCAAACACCAATATCACCAACTTTAAAGACAAATATATATTAATGCATTATACAATGAAGTTAAATACATTTTATTTAACCTTGATTTATTCTGGAAATATTTATTTCAACGCCTTCTTTAAATGCTTAAATATAATATTGAAACTAATATTTAGACTCATATACTAAAGCTTAATTTGTTACATGTTGAATCATCAATTCAACTGAACTAATGTTGTTATTAATTTCGTTTAAATGTTTCTGGTATTATAAGAGAAAATAAGAATTAAACATAATAATTAAAAAACATAAATGAGAATGAAATGAAATATAATTAAAAGATTTGCAATTTGTTTAATTTCCTTCAACCTTCATTTAACGGACAAAAGAATAAGAGAAATAACAAAACGTTAAGAAAACCGCAGCTCAGCTTCACATATTCCCACGGCAATTTTGATTGCAAAATATGGTAAAAGTGGTTTCGGAGAACGACTGGCTAAAGTAAAGCAAGACTGTTGATTTTTGTACGACCACAAAGTTCTAGTGAAAAATGTAGCCACATTGTCACTGGAGTATTTCAGATAAACAGTTCCTCATCTGTTAAGGAACTCAAGTCTGCTGGACTTCAGCAATTAGTGTTTGTCACTTGATCTGAATTTACTGTAACTTTTGTAAGACCATAATAACGCACTTTATATAGTAATACATTTTTATAACACATCTATTAGCCCTTGCCATGGCGCCAGGGGAGCTTCCGATCCCAAACCTAATTCTCTAACCACCAGACCACAGCTACCCCTAATATAATATATATGAATATAGTTCTATAATATATAATTGTTTTTGTACTTATTATTTTATATTATATGAATAATTTGCACCTTGGGTCTGAGAGAAATTCAATATGGCAAAAGTGACAAGTTTAATAATGAGACTTTTTATCCATCTAATAAAATGGTTGTTTACTTTTCTTACTTTTGTTATTGACTACATTACTGCTAAGTTTTTTTATTACTACATTTTATTGTAACATTAGTTATTTGCATTCGATTTTTTTAGTTAAAATAAACACAACAAATTAAAATTTCCCAAAGTGTGGTGTTCCATTTGAGACAATCACACTAGTTTGGGACGCAACTAAAGACAATGTTCAAATATTATACTGTGTCATTATTATACAGTTTGATAACTGGTACATATACTCGAAGGTCTTACTTCCTGTATTAAAGTTCTATGGTTCTTAAAGTTCTTTTTATTATTCATCATCACATGATGACATTATGACCACTGGCATGATATTTTACTCACAGTGCTCCATGATGTCGTCACCCAACTAGTGCAAAGTTGGGTGTTGCAGGCCCTGGTTTCTAATGGTCTTCTACCGGCACCTATGCAGTTCATTGGTTTATCTACAGTTCCTACACACGTCACACTGCGTGTCTGTATTCCTCTACCACAGCTTACAGAGCAAGACGACCATGTGGACACCTGCCACCTAAAAGAAAGAAGTGTTGAAGTTACTATTACAAACTATGTTTCTACAACACGGTGCAATTTCAGTTTCACACAAACACACACACGTTTGTGTGAAGTCTGTCTTCTTTAGGCAATTCATTCCTGTTAAACAGATCCAGGCTCATTTATATCTTCACGAGAAAAGAGCAATTATATAAAAACTGAGGCATCATTAACATTTGTAAGCATAGTTTAAATAGGATAAAATATTCATTTAAAACAGTTTCTCTGCTCTACCTTGAATAAATGTTGAAAAATGTATTTATGAATAATATAATTAGTAATCAGTACTTAGGTCACATTCATGAAAGAAGAGGTTGTTACTCTTTACATAAGATTTATTTGTTTATTGTCAAACTCAGTCATGGGCAATTTGGAATCTTTGGTTCACATCACTCTCAGACGCATATTTAGATTATTTAAGCAAACCTACATAGACACAAGGAGAACATGCAAACTGGACACAGAAAGTACTCTATGTACCGCTCCACCAAGAATTCGAAACCCAAGACGTTCTTGCCGAGACGCCATCATGTTGCCTCGGCTTAAATAAAACGTTAAAAGTGTGTACAGATTACAACAATAAATGTATGGATTGATTTAACAAAAGGAAATGAGCACTGGGGACTTTTAAATGACAGAAAAACCCATGATGTGAGTGAATAATTGTACGTGTTGTTGCAAACGTGTTGATACGTTTACGTCAGTCTAAGTAGCTCTGGGTTACATTTGAGTAAAAGTTATTATTGATCATCTTTTATAATTATTTATGTTTGTCTGTGCTTTGTTAGATATCGATTGTATTCTCTTTATGTTCTCTTCTGAAGCATAAAGTGCAGGGAGTGTAGTACCCGGGTTGTACCTTTGGCGGCAGTGTTGTCCATGGCAAGAGTTGTGTTGTTTTTTTGAACAGGAGGTGTTACCGGAAGTAGGGCTGTTTACGCAACTAATTCCTGCGAAACAAAAATGCTTCCGTCACTGAACATGAAAACATTATTGACGGCATCAGTTTTAATTCATATTTTAAGATAATTAAGATAAAATTATTAATACTTTTGGAAACACTGGTCACAGAACAGGAACACAATGAAGCGCAGTGCATTGAAAGTACCCGGATGAAACACTTCAAATAAACCGCCTTTTAGTTTGCCTACGTCACAAACATGGTTAATATCAACCAAGGAAACAGCTTCGTAATAATGAACTACTAAGTTCATTAAGTGTTAGTAGAATTAATGACATTATTTATTACAAGATGTTAAAACACACTTTATTATATAAACAAAAGCTGGTAAATATATTGGCAGACTAGAGAACTGCAATGTTTGCCCCCGTAATCTAGTGTTCCATTTACACTAAGATCTAAATACTCAGTCCACACAAGGCACTAACTTACAGTGCACTTGCACAAGTGCTTGATTTGGGATGCAGCCATCGTTAGCTTACACGATAATTTTCATAATACATGATGTAGATTTCATAATAGCTGTCAAAACAAAATTTAGCGTTTCGACTCATCATCCAATCATTTAGCAGAAGCTTCACATCCAGACCCCACAACTCCATTCATCCATAAAGTCTGTGTGCCGGACAAAATCATTGCATTTATCCAATAAGTTTCGAACCAATGATAAAAAAAACCCTCACACTTTTCATACCATTCATTCCATTGAAGTGAATAAATGCTCAGCATCTACGAGCTTTGTGCAAAGTAGCTGATTAGTCTTTCAGATGAATGTGTTCTAGTGCATTTGTAGTCAAGGAAATGTTAACACGACTGTCCAGGGTTTGACCATTTCATGTTTTTGACTCTTCGCATCTGTTCTGTTGTGTTTCTGGTACATCAAAATAAAGACATCAAATAAAGACCCGATTCAGCTAAGTGGCATCAATATACAACTTTATGAATAGTAATAGAGGTTTGAGCTTTGATTATAAGGACCTATTGGGTCAAGCATCCATAAATCATGTAGATAATTATAACTAAATGAGACAAGGTTTTCCGCAAACTCCCTCCAACAACCTTGTGAATGCGAGTCGGACATGACTCACAGTTACAACGCAGGCGGGTCTGGATGCCCCACAATACTTAATGTCTCTTATCCAATCTGCTAGAAGGCACATTCACTTGCTTGTTTTGAAATACCTTCTGGATTTCCTAATTGTTGACGGATGCTGGGAGAAAGTCCAGCAATTCAGGAATGGCGGCGCTTTCTTCTCTAAACTCACAAGGTCAGTAACTAATCAAAGAGTGGCCATGGCTCATGGCTGACCTCTTCTACATGTTCTAGCCATTCCCAGCAACGGATGCGCCATACAGAAATGCCAGCAGACTACTTACAGTAACAAGTACGTCCCCCCCCCCAAAGTACAGTAACCATGACAACAAACGTGTAAAAAAGATTCATTCTACAGTGACAGTTTTTTTGTTTGTCTAGACGTTTTTTGAGCAATCGATAGACGGAGACGATACAATGGGCTTCTCTTAATAAATCAGAAAATACTGTATAGATAAAATCAGTGTCATGAACACATACACTTCAGATTACTGGAGGTGTAACATGATGCGTTACATCACTGTGAAGATTAATGATTATCAGCTGCATTAACTAAATCTTTTATTCATCTATCTGCAATTACATTGTTTAAACAACAGCAACGTCTCACGTAACATGATTCAATATTGGCACGATTTGAGAAAATCCTTTACCACACTTCAAGACCGTAGTGAAGTGAAACAAAATAGAGAAATGCACATTATTTTGTATTGATTACACCTTAGTAATAAAACATCCAACTGAATAATAAATTCGGTACCGTACTGTATCGTTAAAGGTTTTAAAATTTCACTCACACGTGTTTAAACAAGGCCACACAATGAAAACCAATAGCTTTATAATACTCTAGTACTTCCCTGCCAAAAAATGAGCTGGATATTTAAGGACAAACACATGTCTGATTAGACTATTTTTCCTTTTGCAAAACAATATAGCGATGACCAATGGGACTTGAGCGTGGAGCAGAACGGTACACACTTTAATCTTCACAGCGTGAAACAGTACTCTGTGTTTTTTAATTCTTAGATAATACTTCCTTATAAACATTTCAAATAAACAGCTCATGTTTGTGGCTTCCGTGTCACAAAAAACAGACACAAGCAAGTGATGTGCTCAATTAAATTCTAAATATATTACAGACTTGTATCACTCTCCCGGATCTTTGCTGCAGGAACATATCTGATTATTGAATTTTAACAACTGAGTGTGAAGGAAATCTGATTTACATTTAAAGATGTTTTTTTCTTTATTTAAATACTACCCAGCAAAATGCACCGTCATGCCATGGCATTAGATATTTTTGCTGGGCATCAAAAAGGACCTCGGGCAAAGCAATGCGGGCTGCAAGTGGGAAATCAAACGCTGTGGATGTGAATACAGAATAAAACGAGTTTGACTGAATGAATGGGCTTAATGCACAGGCTACTTACTGGGGCTAGAACTGGCAATATTCTGATCTCTATCCCAGCCCTTTATCCACTAAAAGCTCATTTAAATTTCTGCGTGGACTCAATGCAGGACAACGCCGTCACCTCCAGAACGTCATTTTTCTTTTATAGCCCTATTAATTTTATTTGACATTGGCCATGTGACCATGTGAAGCTTTATGCCACAGGTTCCAGCAAGTCTGTCAACTGACCTGCACACTACTACCTACACATTAACAGTCACTTTACTCTTTTGGCTGGAACTGCATACCTACTTTGAGTTAAATATATAGAGTCTACCTGCATTTTTCACTTGAAATGAGCGTGAAGTTGATCCCAGATTATTTGTGGCTTGGCATGTGTAGATTCCAGAGTCTGTATCCCTTGGACCTTCAATGTACAGCGAGCCATCCTGCATCAGGCCTACTCTGCCACGACATAGAACAACAGAACTACGACAAACAACTCACAAACTCACAAAACATACACTGAGCAACTTTGTTCTTGTAATTGTATGAAAAAAAAACAGGATGCGAAGTCTTACCTGCTGCTATTTTTAAGCGCCGTTCCTTCCTTTGTCCAAATCATTAGCGGTTGCGGGTCTCCTTCTGCCTCACATCTAAGCTCAACTCTGATGGCTTGTTTGGGGATCAAAACAATACTTCCACTTTGGGTCACTATATCTTTAAAAGACTTGTGGATTATTGATAATTTTCGTATAATGACAGGATTTCCTAAAGCTTGTCCAGCCTTTAGTTTGTTGGATTGGTATGTCAGTCTTGTATGAGTTCTTTGAGTCATATAGTCCTGTTTCACATGAGGTTCCAAACTGGATTCATTGTTTTCTAAAGAACTCTTAATCAGTTGGTCTAGTAATTGAGTTATAAGCTCATTCTTTTGCAAAACCTGGAGTCCATCAGACAAATTACGGGTCACTTCATCAAGTTTCTGCATATCTGCTACGAGAACTTGTGGGGTCTGAGAATCTGAGGTTGAATCTTCCTCCAGAAGTTCATTGGAGAAATAGGTCTCTATGGACAGACCCTTAAGACCAAGCAAGTGCTGCACGACAACATCGTACCGATTAAAAGTTAGCAACTCTTTGTCTTTGGACGTGGTTGATATTTCAGTCTTTGTTGAGGATTTACCAATATCCTGTTCTGTGATTTGTACCTTTTGTTTGCTCCCAATAAGCTTGAGGACAAAGTTCTCTTGGCTCTGACCAGCAACACATGCATACATGCCAACGTCTGAGGCTCGAACCTGCTGGATTTTGAGGTAACCCATTTGCGATATGGAAACATGTGGCAAAAATACAAGCGGCTTCCCATCTTTTAGCCACCTGACATAACCTTTACGATAGTGACGAGTCGGGCATCGAAGCACGATGGATGTCCATGGAAGCAGATAAGCGAATCCACCCACCACAAATTGTAGTTTGGGGCTTTTCTTCCATTGAATATAAACCTTCCTCTGAGTCAATATGACTGGACCTGGTTTTGCAGCTACTGGTTTGGACGTCTCTGAAAAGAAATACGTCGGTCCCGTTACGGTAAGCCAGAAAATCATCCGAAAATTCACTGATTTACCTCTACCAATCCAATCAGAACCAAATGGAGGGGAAAAACCCCAACAGTGCTGTTGAAAATCAGAGTTTAAAGACCCTAAAATTATTTTGGCAATACTTGTAATTTTATTTGGCCCATCTGGCCATGGGATTGTCCTTTGGTTGCTCTCTCAGTGCTCGATCGTGCTGCATTTTATATACCTTACACAATATCTACTGTCTTCATACGAAAAAAAAAAAAAAAAACAAGTCTGCCTGTCTTGTAGAACAGTTCCTGGCTTGTTTGAGTGAAATTTTAGTTATACTTTGGGATATATAATGATAAATGACATTAACTCATACTTCACGTTTACTAGTTGCTCAATTTCACATGAAAATGTGCTCTTACTCTCACAGGGTCCAACGGAGCACGTTCGAGCCGTGGATGGCTTCGGAACATCGGCGCAGGCCTCCGGGATCAGAGTTCGGTACTGTCCGGTCTTCCCAAGTCTCCTGCACACCACTAGCAACCTCTGGGTCCCTTCTCCACAGGTTGCTGAACACTGGACATGCAACAGATACTTTCAGTAATTTACTACGCACAGATGACCGCATTCAGTAACTGGGCTGGAGATAAATTGTGGCCAGGAGCTGTTATGCTAACCCTGGCATGAACTACGCTTTTGTTTGCCAAGGGCTGCGAGCATTCCTCTAACCTGATGAGCAACAAGTTCACATACAGCTGCAGAAAAAAAAAGATTGGGAAAAAGATTTTAGGGTTTAAGCATTAATTACTCACACAGCTTATGAATCTAAGCTTTATCTTAGTCATAATAACTGACATATGCGTGCATTCGGCCTCAAGTAATAGCACAACACACACAGTTGTCATGTTTCATCAAATTGAATAATGATTCCCAGTTAAGGTTAAACTTTATGTTTTTTTTAAAGCTGCTGATCAGAATTTCTTGGATTTGAATTCAGTCGATTTCGAATCCAAAACATGGTCGTTTTCCCTGGTATTTCCATTTCCCCCCACTATGCTGTCCACATTTTGTATATATTCCATCCTATCGACATTATAGTGACCCTGACACCCTCATTAACGGAACAGGGGGCCATATAGAGAGCCTTAACACATATACTCACACTGAACTCTCTGTTCCTATAGCAGCAATGTAAGTTTAAAGGGAGGGTAAAAAAAAAATAAAATAAATAAAATATATATATTATTAGCTGCTGATTTGGGGTGCAGAGTAAAGTCATTTTAATTCTTGTATGTCCTGTACATATACAAATTTTACCAATAAAACAACCTGAACTTGCGTTCTGCGTCGTTACGACATGATGTTGAAAAATTTTGGAGGTGCACGTCAGGCGACACAAAGGTTTTGCGGAGGGGGGGATCACGTGCTCTGTGTCGCAAGTACATCGATTTGACGACGAAGTATAATAAGCACTGGCCTTAAGCGATTACATGCTGAGCTTTTATGAAGGGTTTTGAACCTGTGACCCTTTTGATTACTATTTTGTTTCCTTAACCGCTAGGCTTCACTTCAGAATGTACATGCCTTTAAGTCCTCAGCATGGGAAACAGTCATGTTACTGTGATAAATATAGCCACAGGGGCTTGGCAGTACTTTGGGAAGGTGTTTTTACTCAACACGTTCACTGTGGAAATCTAAACTGCGGTCAGATGAATCCATGTTTCAGCATGTTGGAGAAAAAAAAATCGAAAGTCCGGTTCCTGGGGCCGGACGATATTTTCCTGGGAAGTCCAAGGTTATTTTAAATCATATCATATTAGGCTTTATTCTGCTTGTGGTATGAGTGCATGTGATAGACTGGCCTGGCTGCAGACTACATTTGTCATTCAAGGGTCCTCAGTTACCAAACAATGTTGTGTCATGAGATCAAAATCGATTTTTAAATACAGATGTACAGTACAATGAAATTCTTTCTTTGCAGATCCCAACTTGGATGAAAGTTGGGGTTCAAACAGCATAGTGTGTAGCAGAGCCTGGATTCGAACCACCACCCCCCCCAATCTTCCAGTTGTTCTCCCTGTGCCATACCCACAAGTCTACACTGTCTCTGAATTTGTTTGTTACCAAATTCTCTTTCCTAACCACTCATAATCCATTCAAGGTCATGTTTGTGCTGGAGTCTATCCTAGTGCTATCCTAGCACACACACACACACACACACACACACACACACACACACACACACACACACACACACACACACACACACACACACACAATTTAGCGTCTCGTAATAACCTACAAAAAGCATCGCCCCACCTAGAAATCTAAAGACCAGTGCCTTCTTAAATGAAATGATGTTGCTATCTACCTAACCACCGCGCTGACCAGTGAAACAATGGTTCATTAAAAAACATTGTATTTTAGACACAAGTACATCATTTTAAGCCGCGCTTTAAACACCGGCTCCAGGGATGCTAGATTTGCCAAACCACCTACTACGATACACTCTACTACGATTTTCTTATGTGACCTATGAACACTGTTTGGCTACTAGAGCAGTAAGAGAAACGAAAGAACATTTCAATACACTTGTGCTTCATATTAAGCGAATCTAACCACAAAAGGGTTGGTGAGGTCAACTCAAGCCATAAATCATTTACCAATAACCTTGCCAGAAGTGTTTAAGTGTGACACAGAATACACAAAACGCACAATAATACAACACGAATCCTGTGGCTGAATAAAAAAAAAAGTATGAAGATTAATAACAGGGTGGACATATTTTCGAAACCCAGAAAAACCCAGAAACATGAGATCAGTTGCCCGATGGGATAATATGTGTCTGATGTCTGACCTGAGTCCAATCCGAGAAGACCCACTGAGCCGGGCAGTCGGTTCGCCCGCAAGTCTGGATCATTGGCAAGCTTGGCGAGGGACAAAAGGTTTCAGGTAATTCCAGGACGCTTCCATCTGCCATGCGCTGTTTACAGAAAACTGGCCTCTTCTGACTGCCACCTCCACATGTGTGAGAACACTGCGTGAAGACAAAGCAAGGACTTCTTATTAAACCTACCTTGAATTAGCTGACCAGGGCTATGACCTACACAAAGAGCCAACATTCTGTCACACGGTGTGCTCTGGGAACTTACAAGACGCGTACTGTTTTTATTAATATGCTGCTTGATATTACACTGGGAGGGTCAGATAGAGTTTGAGCAAATAAACACTTGTGAAGCATAGATGGCTAAAAGTGTGAATTCTATGTGCAGCAGTTAAGAACGTGCGAGATGAACCCGTACGGAATACGGACGCAAATCTAGAAGCTTTTAAATGTCACCTGAGTCTAGGGCTGACCGCAATTAATCGATTATTCGTTGGTCGACCGAAAAAATTACTAGTCGGACAAATTCCATTGCTCGAC
>JAOTRQ010000028.1:2139327-2159412 GCA_028565875.1 Hoplisoma paleatum
TGCGAAGAGAAACATTTCATTGTACTGTACATCTGTATATGTGTAATGACAAATAAAATTGAATTTGAATTTGAAAAATCAAAATTATAAGCAATATGTTCCCTTACATCCAGTTGTGCTCTTACACTGATGCCTTTTAGTGATTGCTTGTTATACAAACGCAAGACAATCTAGACTAATGAATGTCATGAGTTGGAAATTTATACCATAATAGATCCCCATCACAGAAAACACTTACATGAAGGCATCGTTTCTCGTCCTCCAAACCTAAAACTCACCCAGATGTGGGACATATGGACACATCAAGGATTGAGGGTTTATGCTAAATATGACACACTATTCATAATAAACATTAGCTAATGCTTTGCTGTTTTTGCTCAAACTGGGTCACAGAGGTGCACACAATTTCTGTTGGGCCATTTAGCAACCATCTTGTACAGCGTCTGTCTCATCTTGTCAGTATGATTTGCTTTAGAAATGTTTCTGTTATGTGGCAAGTTAAGTTTCACTAGAAAAACTGGGTGAGGCCGGAATTCATCCATTCAATCCTACAGACTAATAGACCACTACACTCCGAGTGGGCCAGACTGGAATTATTAAATAACATTAAATACATGTCTGGAGTGTTTTCATTTAGGCACACCGAGCACGGTCTGTTTGAAATCCAGTCGCTTTATGTTTTGCTTTGAAATATCACTTATTACGGTGCTAATTGTTTAAGGTCTTTTGTATCTGACACATTCTTTATTAATGGAATTCACCTGTGTGATGACAATGTAGTTGATGGTTAAGTGAGTAATGACTTTTTGCACACAGCTTACTATATACTATGCAGTAAAGCGTGTGTATGAAGAACCTGCAACAGCAATGTTCTCACACATGGTGACCACATGCTCATATTCACTTGCGGTTAAGAACTTTGTAAGCCAATGATCCATCATACCATTAACATACCATTAACATATAAAGTAGTAGTGTGAGTTCTTATCCAAACCTATATGGCAAAACCTTTAACGCACACATTGTTTGTTTTTTATGCTTTAAAATGATCCAAACCGATACAAAGCGCTAGTACAGGAAACACACTTATACTTAGTTGAGCTCAGGACGTAAATTCTGTCCTAATCGGCAGTCATTATGAAGATATTTGAAAATCACTTCCAGAACTTTCAACCACGAGGGGCTCCGGTTAGCATAAATAATGCTCGTAAATAAAATCGTAGCTTTACTTCTAGTCATCCGATTTCTGTAAAGAAGAAAATAATTTGATTTTTTTTATATTAACCATTTTTGAGAGTAAGAAAAGCAAAGACAAATTACAATGGGAATGTAAGTACTCGGTAGAATATGTCTGAGATTGCTGACATGAAGGTTTAAGAACAATTTTGCATCTCCAATTTACCTCACTTGCTTGCTATCAGCGTTTGAAAGAAGTCATCCTGCATGGACAGATGAAGAACATGCAAACTCCAAACAGATATGATTCAGACAGCCCCACCTGGGGATTAAAATCAAGCACTTCATTGCTCGACATTGCTACCCACTTAGCCAACCTGGCTTAAATGAAAAAAAAAGTGTTTACAAAGAATTATTAAAGTAACTTATCTAAAGAATTAAGTTAGATAATATCTGGTTATAATATTTCATTGCAATGTTTGTAACACTTTCTTGGATAACACACACGTACATTACACGTGCATAACAAAGCAAATCCTGCTTGCTATTGGACTAATGACTTTCACATTTTGGTAGAATAACACTATTATAACAGAAATTATGTCTTTTTTACATTAAAAAATTGTCCTACAACATTCGCAGGATCTTTCGTTGTGCTACTCGCTACTATCTTCTTTTACATTCTATATAAACTATTTAAGTATATTCTGTATATGTTCTGATATTGAGTGAGTAGGAAGGTCATTATTGTACACTGAACATATTGCCATTATTGTGGATCCAGTTTAAGATGTGCCATGTGAAATCCTACATTATGATGATGGAGATCGCCATTACACGAGGATGGGCTTTCGTTGGCTCAAATGGTATCAAGGGCACTATGTGTGCCAGGAAATGACTCCCCATACAATTATACCGCCACCGTCAACTGAACCAGACCATTGATGTAAATTGAAGAATTATTCACCCCGGCAACTTGAACTTTATTTATCGTAGACATATTTAGTAACTTATTTAGTTGTTAAAGAAACTTGGAACTTATATGTATAAACTGGATTAAAATTGTATGTATTACACAAAACATGTACATGTCAGATTTAAATATTTTGTCTAACATAGAATTTTAAATAATTTGAATTTTGTATGTTTCTCGAGAATTTTGTGAGTTCATTCATTCATTTTTGGAAATATTAAAAATTTTAATATTTGAAATAAAATTTTAGAGAAAGTTTAACACATTTCGAAAGAGTGTAGTGTAGTGCAAAACCATAACACAGAGTTGCAAAATCCTAATTTTTTTTCTGCAGCTGCCAACAACAGTTTTGCCTTAATATTTGAATATTTGTATTAATTTAACTTTTGTCTTTATTCACAAATTAAAATTAATCAGTTATTATTCATCAAGTAAATAACAAACACAAATGATGCTACTGCTCAGCCTTAAGGGTGTACATACAGACACACTGCCTTGTATTTCTAGAAGAATTTGTTAAGATTTACACAGGGTGTCATGATCAAGTGCAAGTTTTTAATTTGGATGGCAGTCTTGGCACAGCACATCAGGCCTTCAACGGAGTTCCATTAGACCTGCGCTTCTAATTACACACACAAATCTATGACAAGAATATACGTGCGACAATCACAACATGCACGTAGATGAGACATGTTATATTTCACATTGATGCCAATGCCGGGAACTTTGGAATGCAATACGAAAAGAGTCGTTCACTATTGTCTTCTAGTTTATGCTAAAATATTTTACGAGTATAAAAAACACCACCCCTGAGAGTTGTTTTATAATGATGGATACTATTACGACGCTGCTTTCTCATGCCCACCATAATAATCTCAGTGTACATATTCCTTTAGCCCTTTCACCATCTGCAGCCAGAGCCGGAGGGGAAGGGGGAGCAGCAGTACAGTAAAGCCATTGTGTGCCCTGCCACGCAGGGGTGGAGGTTGGGGGATTTTTCTGAGGTGCAAAACATGCATGAGATCAATTAAGGCCAAAAAATGTATAGCTTTGGAAAAGTACAATAAGTTAATGTGGCTTCTGAGAGATTTGTTCCATATTATAGGCATCTTAACTGATAACAATAGTCTTACTTTTAATCAAAAGTGTTGATACTTGTACAAACTATCATTTAAAACTAGTGCATTTCAGCACATGCACGAAAACAATGTTTAAAAAGATTTTTCATTTAAAAAACAAATGACTTTCCTAGGTGATGCAGTCAGGCATCTACACAGACATGATTGGGAATTAGTTATAATTACTAGTTACTTCTCCTAAAAACGTAACCGAGTTAGTAACGGAATTTATATTACAAACTATTATAAAAGTAACTAATTACCAGAGAAAGTTTACCCCCCGCCCCGCAACTGTATATTTAATGAATTTATTGATAATACAAGTGAATCTCAAATGTATTAAATCACTGAAATGTACATAACTGCATACATTATTAACACTGTCCCACAAAAATATTATAAAAAACTGTAGATTTGTGTGCAATATATGACAAGGCAACTTTCAGATTTCATATGTTTCCTAATAGTTTCTCAAAAGCAATAAAACAAAGAAGCTTTTAGAACTTTTGATATTTAACTTAAACAAGCTGCAACTAGTCGTCAAATATGTCTAAAATGAAACTGTGTGTGCTAAGCAACGTACCACGAAAAGAACAAAAGTTTCAATTGATGTTATTTAAAATGCTATTGTGCTGTACCACCAATTCCACGATTAATTGTCCTTTAGCATTCTACAATTTCCTCTATTTTGAAAATGAATAGCTTAATGATGTGCTAACTATTACGCCCTCTATTAACTGGATGGAGTGTGCTAGAAACAGGGAAGCATGATATTTTAGGGAAGCAAGGTGTAGTGATGTCAGATTTGTAAGTTAATGTAAATATTAAAAAAAAATGATATTAATTAATAGAAACAAACAAATGGAAAGTAAGTTGTCATAGTTTGACAGAATTGTGGAAGTTTGTTTTTCTTCTTTCTTTTTAAATCTACGAGGGGTTTATGTACTATGTCAAGCAAGGAAGATTAATTTGTCTGTGGGTTCATTCACAAATATTTCACTTTCCAGATTTAAATACTCTGGAATGCCCAGGATACAAATGTTATTAATATAAGATTTTATGTCTCATTCATAACCTACATAACCAAACAGTTTATCCAGAGTAATAAAGTAACATTGAAAGTTCAGTGTTCTTCCATAATAGCATATATATTTTTATATAAACCCATACCATTGTTAACAATTATACCACAAATAAAATACTTGTATGTGTTAACTAATGTATTTACACTAATAATGCATTTATTTTATTGCTTTAGTGAGTTTGACAGCTCATGTTACAGAAATGTATGTCTTGGCAGTAGTCATATTGAAACAGTGACTTGACTTCTACAACTGTACGTTTTATGTTTTATGGCAAATCTGATCTGGATCCTCCTTCCCTTTAATTTAGGGAATTGTAGAGTTTTATTTCCAACTGTCTATATGATGTGTATATAATAAGTCACGACTAGTCACAAAAGACTAAGAAAAGACTTTCTGGCACAATTGTGATGTAAGAAATACGACGTGATAACATTATAAATTACATTAAATAACTTTATAAATAAGTGCAAATTTGACAATTTGTTTAAAGTTATTGTATGAAAAGTGTAAAGAGTTAGATGTTTTTTTACTCTATAACACAGCCTATGAACTTTTGCTGCAATTAAGACGTCAATCATGATGATGCAAAGTCATGAGTACTGGTAATATTTTTAGTAGCATCTTTAGGTACCGAGTTTGTATTTACAGGCAATTCACAATAACTGTCAAAATATTACAGAACTGCTTGAACCGAAAAAATCCAATGATGATGTAAAGCTCATTAAATGTTGGTCTTATTTCTAGGAGACAATGTGACTATCTCAATTCGAATCTGAGATCTCAGACTCCACAATGATGTTCACTACCTGGGTACATGAGAATAGTCATGATAGAAAATGTCAATGGACAGGCTCCTGGCACAATATTAGTACTTCATATAAATGATTCTTTATACCAAGGTCCACACAATTCTATTCATATAGTGTGTATTTCTTCAACAAGTGTATGTAAGCTTTTAACTGTAACCTCAGCTAACCTGTCTGTGTTAGCTTTTCCCGCTATGTGAATATTTGGGTGAGAAATTCTGACTGTTTGCCAGAATTGAGCTTTCAAAGCAATTTCCTCTGAGCAATGTCCGTCTGTGCTTTCCATCTTTCACCGATTTCTCTGTCAGCCATTATTTACTCTGTAATGTTGTGGTGGGCTTTATTCCAGAACCCAAAGCAGCCACATGGAAAAGAAAAAAGAATAAAATAAATATTCGACAAAAACCGTTATCCGTTTTTATTTTTACAGAAGGGATGGTGATAACTGTAGACCGTTACATAGAACCATAACCTGGTATCTGTTGGTATAACATTTAAAGCATTCATTTCTGGAAGATGATATGCAGAATTTCCTTCATGGGAACGAAGAGAACTTGAAAAAGCAAAGTGTAAAAGTTATTCAATTACTTCAGGACCAAAGGCAGTGTGCTTTACGTCATGTTATTTGACATATGCCATTTACCACGGTGACTTTAATGTTGTGTGTAGCTGCTCAGTCGTAAAATCTCTTGGTGAACATTTAATGTTCTAATGTGGCTTCCAGAGACTGTTATCAGGTAGTGTAGTAACGCGGCACAGACAGATTTTACATCATACAAACTTTAGCATATATGATCTTGTTCTGTGGGCTCATAAAACGTTCTTATTCTTGGCCAGGTTGTTGCTGCTACTAGATATTGTTTACTTGACAATAAAAGTAGCCAACTTAAAACAAGGATTAAAATATTTCGGACCCAACAATTTGAAGAGAAACAGAAATGTGCCATGTCGTTGGCCATAATAATAATTATGACTGTACGTACCGAACGTATTATAATGCATGGTGGTTTATGCAGTGTACATTATGGTGTATTTCGTGCCTGTTCACAAGCACCATGCTGTTCCAATTGTTGTACACTTCACACTAACAGCTGGATCTCTTGGATGTTCCGACTTTTGATGTAAAGTGTGGTAAAGGATTAAATGCATATCCAGTTAATACTGTATTCTTGTGCTGCACAGAGTGATAATGGGTAAGATTAACCCAGTGTAAACCTGAGTAGTGAAATACATTTAAAAAAGTTAATAAAACGGATCACCAGCTTATAACACTGTATCTATAAAACATTTATACCTTCAAGCTTCAAGTATCTACTGAGTTCTGCTCCTGCTTTTCTCTATAACTGAGCGCTGGTTGTGTTTGGGCCTCTGGGGCTCTGCTAGGGAGCACAGCGGTGGGGTAAAGGAGTGATTGGGATTGATGGTGATTGCTTTAGCATGTGCAGCTGCAGGGGAGGACAGGCACGGCTTCACAGATCCTGCCTCGACCGAGGTTAGATAAGGTGAGCGTGTCGGAGATGCAGGAAGACTTTTCTGGCCCCCATACCAATTCCATACCAAAAAGTCATAGTTGTGTGTATAGGTTTGTAGCAGTTTGAAAGAAAAACTTTTATTCTAGTTGTGGATGAAACACTGCTTTATGGAGCCTTTGTTTTTGAAATTAATTTGAATACATCCATGGAATCCACAACTGTCCATTCCATAACTACCCAGCAGATACCACTGACTTCATCTGAACGTCAGTTTGTAGAGAACATTTTAGGAGGAACTTCTAGAAGAATCATAGTGCCATAATGCTCTGTTTGCCAGACATAAATAGCAAAGCAAAAAGACATCATTCTGATACCATGGAGAAGTTTTTCCTCTGCCAATCTTCATAAAACACATTAAAGATGCTACACTACACCACCTTGTACTTCCAATGGGTGTGTTAAACAGAGATGCACCTGTTACCCACAATGTAAGGGCACAAAAGCCCTGGTCCATTAATTACATAGGGTTTGTTTATACATTTGACAATGTGTTGTAGCTACAGAGCAAACGTTGCCACACTGTTCTGTGTCAGTGTGTGTTGCTTCATTATAGAAGATAGACTCGCATTTTTATGTTGTGTAAGTTCCTGAATGTAACCAAGACAATTCTAATCCAAGTATTAATCTACAAGTACTCTAAATAACCTACAATAAAATCAATCAACAATTTAAACAAGTGATTTTAACCAGTAAGTATCTATTGTGACTGTCTTACATAGATAAGATCGCTCTGAATTGGTACTAAGTAGTGGGATCATTTTGATAAATGCAGCATTTATGATAATCTCCCACTTGTTCTAATAAATAAATAAATTAAATGCTTTTATTTGTCATTATACATGTACAGTACAACCAATTGTCTTTCTTCCCATATTCCAACTTGTATGGTCTTGTTTAAGGACCCAACAGTGGCTGTGTAGCACAGCCAGGATTTGAACCCCCAATCTTTGGATTCATAGCCCAAAGCTCAACCTACTAGGCTACACACTGTCTCTCTTAAAACACAGCTTTAAGTTTTTGATGATATGTACAATGTACTACAAAGAAAAAATGATTATTATGATTTCCAGACACCAATGAATGAAGAATTCCATGAAAAAAAAAGGTTTTATGTTAACCATGCCCAGAAACTACGTCAACTTCACTGGGCTCTAAGACAAGTAAAATAAAAGGACTAAAAGCAACAAGCCCAAAAGTCAGGTTCTGTCACAGTATGGGGCTGTGTCAGGGCTCTTTACAAAAGGTCACTTACAATTCGCTCTGAGCTCGTAAGGAAACATTTGCTGCCTTCAAGTCATCGTCTTTTCTGGGACTTTTCATGGAATTTTTTAACAAGGCTGTGGAATACGAGGGTACAGGTACTACACTGGCCTGGCGGCAGTTCTGACCTCTCTCCAACAGAGAATGTATGGAGACATTTGAAACACTTCCTAAGATGTAATCGCAGGAACGATGGGACGATGTTAAAACTGAAACATGTAAAAATTTCTAGTTTATCCGGAATATATTGCAGATAGGAAAAGCAGGAATGGATTGTTAATAATAAAGTGAAATAAAGTTCTGCAGTATTTCTACATTGTAGAGTTAGTTGTTTAACAGTGAAATGTTTTCATCCCTTTTACATCTCCATTGAGGACGACGACATAACAAATCATCACGTTCCAGTATGTACGACTGAACCAATGCCAGTGAGTCCATTCATATAATTGACACCTCAAGCTAGTCCAAATGATTTTACCCACAAAGCGCTGCTCTTGATTACTTGTAATTAGCCTCATATTTTGCAGCCGCAGATGATAATGATGATGATGACAATAACAAATGTAGTCTTCATACTGTTTTGTGAAAAGTCTGCCAGAATTTACACACAAATGTGTAGTTCGTGTTCAGGCTACATCCGATTGGTAAGCTTCCAGTCTACCGTGAGCGTGATGCAATTGTTGACAAACAATACTAATTACAACATTACTTAGTAATGTAAATAGCTCTTGTCAACGAGCTTTGTTATGGATCGTCAAAACTCTTCACTAATTCTTGCAACGAATACTGTATCTTACAGACAAAGCTTGAAACCTAAATATATAAAAAATAAATTTCATTCACTTTTTGAGAGATGCATTTTAGGCCTAAAAAGCTGCATAAAATAACATAATTAAAAAACTTTGCATCGATTGTTACAACCAATTAAAGCACTCATTGTTCAGTTGTTGTCTGACACACACAATTTCTAAATGCTTTCGAGAGTCTGTAAATCATTGGAATTGTGGACGGCAAGCAGAGGACTCAGCAATAGTGTTACCCTTGCTGTTATTCAAATATATTTTCTTTATTAATCATTTCTTTTAATCTAGTTATGTGATAACAGAAATATTTTTTTTCTCATCCGCTGTATTAAACACTATAATATTAAAGGAAGAAGCACCAGTTCTCCAAATATATGTTACTTTGTGCAAATCAAGAAATATTTAAGATATTTAAGGTATTTCTAACATTATAAAATGGGTAGGTCTGATCTCCAAATCTGATTGAACTGCTTGTCCAGCTGAGACATTATTTACTATAATGTACACCCTGGATGGTGTAAAACTTTCGGTTGTTTTCTCTGAAGCATTTCTCTTCGTTTCTCCATATGTAACGTTTCGGGTGGGTTTTAAAATGCACATAATTACAGAACACTACAGCGGCATGAAGGTAGTGTAGAATACTAAGGAATGTTAACATAACACGTAACATTAGCATAGTAGATGCGAAACGAGTATATGCGTTACGAGTATATAGATACGAGTAAATCACCACTAGCTGTATCGATTCACTTTTGCAATCGATTTACTCAAGAAATCTATTTACTTCCAGTTCTACACTACACACTACATTCCAGTGCACTCATATAAGTGACAGTGTGTTTGTGACACGTGTGCTTTTCTACAGCATGATTGCAGGACGTCGGTCAAAGGTCAAATATATTTACTGATATTGTTGCACCCATGAATGAGACAAACGCTGACTGTCAGTTTTGTGCAACTTTGATTAAAAAAATAATTAAAAAAATCCGTTTTTTTCTGCCGTCTCACAACTAACTTGCTTCACATCCTTGCACTACAATTCCCAAGATGCTTCGCTCTTAAAGCGGTAGTGACCAATTGTTACAGAAGCGCAATTGAACTGCAAACATTTTGCCATTTACACATGAAACTCAATAACTTGTTTGTTTGTTTTAATAGGTCACTTAAAATTTGTTGGTTATTTGTGTCAAACACATACTCTACAATATATCATGGTAAATTTAATTACTATTCTACAAATTACGTTTCATCAGCTACTATCTAGACTCCTCACATGTCCCCAGGGTTAGCATGTGCTAATACTAGTTACATTAAATAACTAGTTTACTTTGTCCCTTACACTGTTTGACATGAACTTTATTTTAACGTTTTCTCTACACTATCGCTCTCATACATAGTGTACAAACGTACACTCCTACAAAATTGGCAGTAATGGTAGAAAAACTATCTGACCAATTAATTATTTGTTTCGTTTAGCCTAGAGACTTGACCTGACTTGACTTGACCAGACAGAAGAATCTGATACTAAACGTATAAGATTATAAAATGATGCTTGATACAATATTCATCCATCCTATGACATGATATTATTTGAAATGAGTAGTATTTGTATTCATAAACACAAACGACTCGATTTTACGTTGTAATTCACCTGGCAGAACAGAACAACACTGACACCGCTCGCTTGGGGCTTGGCGCTGAATCTGAATATGTAAGATGAGAGACAGAGAGTGGAATGTCTGCCAATGTGACAGATGGACAATTAATCTAAGATAAGATGGCATCTTGGCCTGAATATGAATCAGTGGATACAGCGCTGGACCTAAATATAATGAATGGTCATGTTTGTCCGTAAATGTAGCCGAATATTTGTATGAAGTGAATCGAAATGGATGGAAGGGCCTGGGTATCCCTCCACATGGATGAACTTGATAATTTCCCAAAATACGAACAAGTAATTGAGTTACATTATTATAGACTACAACTGGTTTGGGAAAAACAACATGTTTATACATCTCTTTCCAACAATTCGACATTGCTTGAAGGTTTAATGCGGGAATTAAATTAAATTTGTTTATTTATGCCTTCGGTTTGAACACAATATTTTCTGATTGGTCAAAGCTACTATAACATTGTTGCTAGGCAACTGGGAATTACAGATGCCAGTGACTACTGGTTTTATTAATCTGTATGGTAACAAGTTAACTAGCTTGTACGTGCCATTTGAGGGTTCCTTTATTAAAGTCATTTCCTACTTGTTGGTGTATAGAGTACAAATAATTTTGTACATGCATAAACTTATGCATAACTTAAATGTTAAGTGCTTAAAAGTACAACACATTTGTACATTTATGTATAAGAATTGTAATACTTTCATTTTAATATTGGTTACATCATATGAGGAAACAGACACAAGCTTCATCAGTATACAGGTAAAAAAAATCAAACACATTGCTGGACAATTTAGTATCTCCAGCATACCTCACTTTGTCTCCAGCATGTCTTTTACTCTGGCCACCCCCAAAAAAAGTATTTAGGAGTTTGGTGCCTTGCTCAAGGTCAGTCGCTTTGGGAACCGAACCCAGCTATTTTCTGATTACAAACCCATTTCTCTAACCACCAGGCCAATGCAAACTAAACTTATTCAGCCATCTAAGCAGTAGCTCAACTGTTGGCCTTTGCTACCCAAGTGCATCAAGACCCCCTGTTTACCCATCACCCCGTTACAGGTTTTTTTCAGGACCACTTGATGGATAATGACCTCACAAGAGCTTCAGTTTTGGAGAAACCTATAAACCAGATGTCTAACCATCACAATTTGGCCATTATCAAATATTCTTATATTCCTATGGATACTTCGAGGATAAAATGTTCACTTGTTGCTGAATAACTCAGTGTGAGACAATAAGTCTTTTTGACGGACATAACCTGTTAGTACCCTGCCTAAAAATCCAGCTAAAGACCAGCTGGACAAAACACATCATGTGCTGGTTTGCTATTTCGTGTTAACTAACTCTTGACCATTATTGTTTGTTTTCCTGGATGACCAGCTGGTCTTGAGCTAAATTTGAGCTAAATTAATGAGATTTGTACTCTATTATGATCGTTTCACATTATATTCTTCTTTATTGTTTTGTATCTGCATGTATTTTGTTGTATATAATTGTTCTTATATTCGGCACGGTGGCAGCAAGAAGTCCCGGGTTCGATCCCTGGGTCGGGCTGGGCACTTTCTGTGCGGAGCTTGCATGTTCTCTCCGTGTCAGCGTGGGTTTCCCTCGGGTACTCCGGTTTCCTCCCACAATCTAAAACCATGCACAAGGTTGATCGGAAATGTGAAATAGTCCAGTAGTCTCACAATTTCCCACCACTTACTGGTGGTTGTCGTCAGGAAGGGCATCCAGACGGAAAACTCCGCTCCGAACATTAACGTCCTACCCCAGGAACTGGGAAAGCGGATGATAAATGAATAGATAGATAATTGTTCTTATTAAGTGTTCTTATATGTACTTATTCATCATGACCCTGCTCAAGTTTAGCTCAAGACCAGCAGGTTTATCAAAGAATAAAATACTCAATACTGTACTAGTCAACAGTTAGTTAACAAGCTGTAACCAACCAGCATAGGATGTTTTTTTCACTTGGTGGTTTTTAAATGAATTATTTTAGCATGGTTCATTCCCTATTCATATTGGAGCAGGTATTTACAGAGACATGCATGAGCCTTTGTGAAAGAGGACCAGTTCAGTAAATGTTTGTACAATTATTGCTTTTCAATAGATGTGTATGAAATCTCCAGAATGTTTTCATTTGAAAGCGTGTGTGAATGCTGTATCTGAAATGAAGTGCTATAAATGGAGTATCTCTTATCTTCCACTCGTACGATGCTGCACACACACTCGTCTCCACAGGTGTTCAATGATTGTACTACTGGTCATGAAAGCACTCGCTTAATTAGTCTGTTTATGTTTATTCTTTTAAGAGAATTAAAATAAACGCAGCCTTTAGGTTCAGATACTCAATCAGTGTTTGCTCAATAAGACTAAACACAATAGCTAGGGTAAGCCAATTTATCTTTAAACATGCATTTCAAATGTTTTATTGTAATATGTAAATGAATTCTTTTGAAACTGGGCTTACAGTTTAGCGTGAAGCGTGTTTATTATTCTTAAACTGTCATTTGAGACACATTTAGAGTAAAGAAATAACACAAAAGCATAAACGGATCCTGATCCACATTATTAATTTGTCAGTTTTACACTGCATGCCCTTTCTGACACGTGCTAAACTTATTTATGAGTCTTTGGATCGGTGTTACAGCGCATTAGGTTTATGCATACTACTGCATGTTTTTGGACTGTGGTGAGAAAAAAACAATTGGACACAGGGAGCAAAGGACCTGGACCACTCTACCTGAAGATGGAAACCAGGACTATCTTGCTGAGGTGACCGTGCTGCCCACTGAATTCTATATGCATGTGTAATACAAATGAAATTACAGACACAGGTTATTAAAAGTAATTTTTTATGTTTTATTGTCATGTTTTACACTTCAGGTAACATTCATGACATTTATCACACAAGTCACATAGAACATAGTTATGGATAATTTTGTATCTTCAATTTGCCTTACTTGCATGTTTTTGGACTGTGTGAGGAAAGCAGAGTGCTCTGAATAAAAGTACACAAACGAATGGAGAACATGCAAACTCCAGATGGATAGCCTTGGTGTACCCGGGAATTGAACCCGGGACTTCCGACTGTGACAATGTTAACCACTTTGCCACCGTGTTGTCTCCAGGATGGATGGATGGATGATGGATTGATTGATGGATGGAAGGATGGATGGATGGATGGATGGATGGATGGATGAACGGAAGGAAGGATGGATGGATGGATGAATGAATGGATGGATGAACGGAAGGAAGGATGGATGGATGGATGGATGGATGGAAGGATACATGAAAGGATGGATGGATGGAAGGAAGGATGGATGGATGGAAGGAAAGATGAATGGATGGATGGAAGGATGGATGGATGGATGGAAGTATGGACGGCTTTTTCCTTCAATTTTATTCTCTATTTCTTATCATCTGTGTGCTGTGCAGTAAACATGCAATGGTTTAGGTAATAAAAACAAAACCTCAAACAGATGAATAAAGCAAACTGGCTCAAATCATTTATAGACTGTTTACGAATCAATGTGTTCTCCAGGATCTTTAAAAATGACTTAGCAGGTCATTTCTGCATAATAAATGTTGACCATCTCATTTCCGATGGAAAATCAATCAACTCCTTTTTTATTTTCATCCGAAACAAACTGGCATCTGTCTAATATAGTTGACTTAGTTATAGTGAAATTGATCTAGCCACAAGAGGGCAGAAGCCTGATTACTGTCAGGCCTACAAAACACAGCTCATCCATTTAATTTAATGAGTCACTTATTTGGATAAGAAAGAACTGCAGTGTGTTATTTGAATATAAAATACATCCACACATTGCCGTTATAATCATTTGAGAGCTCGTGCTTGAGCTGGAAGATCATCTAGTCACCCAGAATCAATCTGGAAAGATTGTACAACTAAAACGAACCAGCTCAGAAGGTAACTAAGCCTCGCTGCTGATTTACAAAGTAACGAGTACCAAATTTGCAATAAAGATAAAAACAATATAAAACTGAACGCAGGTGTTGAGTCTTCCAATTTCCACGTTTTCATCTTGCTAATTAGTGGTTTGTTCTTTGGATTTGACAAAAGAATTATTCTCACTTGCCCTGCTGTTAAACAGAAATATCAAAGCATATTTCACTCCATATTCTGGTTATTTTTCCAAACCCTAATCTTGTCGTCCAGATGGTCTAAGTCTTTTTCTGATATAATTGGCTATAAATCTGGTGTGAGTTACAGCCTAACACATTGCACAGACAGGTGCACGTTTCTCTTTTTTTTCCGACGTGGCCTACGATTTTTGACAAGCTCCGATCATCCCACATGTCCATCGCAGAAACAAAAAGACAGAATTACAATCAATAGCATTTCCATCTGCAGAACCGATATCAATGAATCCCTCACCTTGAATTATAAATACTGTGTTGCCGGTGTTTTAACTCTCGTTTGTTGTCTCAGATCTGATAACAGATTGTGGGAATTCAATAAAGAGATAGGAAGAACTGCACATTTTGATGTGGCAGTGGAAGGAAAACTGTACAAAAAAAGAATAGCAGTCTACGGTTGTTGAAAGAGATTGATGGGGGAAATGGCTGGAGGATATGGTGAACATCAAACCCGACCCTGGGACTCGTTCTCCCTATTTGCTCTTCACTGTGTGTGATTCCCTGTTGGAGCCATCTGGCTTATTCTCTCTCTTATTCCCACTCAACATATTGTCGTTCGTTCCTCCCCCATCCCACTCATTCTTGCCAATCTGTCCCCTACCTATGCCAGCCGGGCATGAGTGCTTGTATGGACGTGTGGGAGAATATAAGACAGACAGGGAGCGCAATAGTCAATCAGCACTCTTAAATAATCTCAGGGTTTTATTGGTTTCTTTACTAAATCTCAAGAATCCACTACAGGTCTGGGAAAGGTCTGGGTATTGGGGAGAGGGGGGGTTCTTAATAACACATCTATTTAAACTTGCCATATGAAAAAGTCTATTTCACTGGTGGTTAAAACATTAAAGTAAATACTCAGTCACTCACTGATTATCCAATTATCCTTGGGGGATGCTAGACCCTCTTTCAGCCTTTTAGTGAAAGCAAGGCACACAGAAACACCCTAAACAGGAGAGCAATCTATTGAAAGACTGATGCGTGCACACACGTTTATTAAATCAATGTCATTTTAATCACCAAGGCACTTGCCAAGAAGTTCATGGGTTGGATTCCCAAGTGGGGCAGTGTGGGTAAAGTTTGGAAGCTCTCCCGATGTCAGTGTTCTTCCACAGTCCAAAAACATGCAAGCAGGATAACGGGAATCACTGAATTACCATACAGGTGTGTGTATCTGCATCTGGACTGCGATGCGATGGTGCCCCAGCCAGTTAGAAGATGATGCCCAGCATATTCTACAGCCCTGACAAGAAAGTCAGTGTGACTGAGAGGTTAAATAAGTTTTGAATGGTGATGAATAGCAGGGTAATCGTTATTGGACTCTTTTTTGTTGTGGTTTTCATCTCATGTCCCAATCTTGGACCACATTCAAGTCAGGAAATGATCTTTCAAACCAGTCTGATCAATACATAAGGTTATATCAAACTGGCTGCATGTTTTTGAAAGATGGGAGGAAACCACAGTGACCAGAGTAATAAAGGATCCAGAACGCTCCATCCTGGAGATCAAACCCAGGACCTTCTGGAAACGGGGCCACCATATTGTAAAGAAATGAGTGGATGGAGGATGGAGGATTGGTTTTATCTTCAGTAAATTGATTAGAACGTGTTGAAAATGTACTCATACTTATACTCAGAGACACATGTGTATGGTCAGTGCATTCTTATTCCCCTCGTCAACCTGCTTGACCTTTACTTAAATTAATAGCCTTGTTATTTCTACATCATTATTACCAGGGTATCTAAACCGATTCGATTGGGGGATTGGGACTTACAAGGTTTGGGAGGGGGCATTGACCTTTAAAGGCGAATTTTAACAAGCAATCTGCTGATGAATCTTTTTTAAAAAAAGGATTTCCTAAACAGAAGACGCAGAAGAACGCCGCGGTCAGACTTCTGGTCAGATATAGTCATCTCCCAAACTGTGTGGTTTTAAATGGCTTGCCATTTTGTAAATCCTGTTCCCAACAGTTTGGAGAGCAAAGGTGAGCCATCCATCTATTCAAAAACACCTTTCTCCTTTTGTCTCACACTTCTATCAATGCTCTGCCCGTGACCCCTCCACCTGTCACCCCCCCTCTCTCTATAATCACCCTGAGAGAAATCAGCATGTAATGAATGGCCAATCACAAAAGACGGAGGCGCAAGCAGGGTGGAAAATAACCAATCAAATGTAAGTGTTTCATCTGGCCCCCTGCACCAGGTCATCCATATGGGCACACGATGCCACCTTCTGCCCATGTACATGTGTTGGTGTGAGATAGAGAATGTGTGAAAGGCAAGTCAGCAGCTGTGCTGAGATGAAAGCAACAAACAACACAGAGCGTATGCCAACAAGAGCCGTAGGAATTGATGGCCAGATTTTTACACTTTGTGTAGAAATGTAGATATTTTTATTTCATTAGATATTCTTTAACAAAATAATAATTTTGACATATTGGCTAGAGCATGGAACCAGTACCAGATAGTGCATCATTTATTTCTACACAGAAAACTTAAAGCTCAAGATTCACACTTCACATTCAATTTTAAACCCAGTGACCCACTGGTCTATGGAATTATATCCTAAATGAAACTGGTTCACGGTGCAAAATGTTTGGTGATCGCTGACAAAAACTAATGACAAAATTAGAAAATGATGATATTTCTTAATCTGTTTACACATACTACATAAGTAAAATGTGTAAACTGACATTCCAAATACATAAATCTATGCTGCTAAATACATTGTGTACATGTTATATGCACCTTACTACCCTACTGTGATAATTGTACTGCCCCCTACCCCCGTAGTAACAATACTTACTGTTTATTTTTATACACTACATTTTTATTCTACATATGTATTGTCAATTTGTCATTGTCCTGCGTTATTGGACATGTTCTGCAACGTGCACTTTATGTTGTGTTTGTGTAGTTTAATATTCTATGTAGCACCTTCGTCCTGGAAGAACGTTATTTCCGTTCAATGTATACTGTACACCACTGTATATGGTTGAAATGACAATAAAATCCACTTGAACTTGAACATTGTGATGACCTTGATTCCAGGAGAGTCTTTATAAAACTTAATAAAACCTTTTAGCAACATTTAAAATTGTATTTAATTTGTCATCTTCCTTAAGTTAAAATAGTAAGATATAATAAATAATTGAATAAAAAATAACATTTATACTATAATTAGGGGTGTAACGATACACCCCTGATATGATTGTTTTCTAGATTTTTTTCTAGAACATCATGAGATTGAAGACAATATTTGTTTTTGACTGAAAATTCCATTAATTTTTTCTTTTTAAAAAAAAAAAGATCTGTGATTTATCTAAACAATAATCAGAAACAGAATATCTGTACTGTTATTATACCAGGTATAACAATTCTCTAAGGTATTACAAACAACCTTGAAACAATAATGTATTTAAATTACAATTTTTTTAAATTAGTATTTACAAATTAATGCCATTCCACAATTGTTGTTTAAAGTGAATGATTCATCTTAAAAGAATAATACATTCCTAGTTATATTTGTATTTTGTAGTTTGTCAAAAATGAGTTAAATAAGTTCTCTAACTTACTCAGGCATAAGTGTAGTGAGTTTTCCTGATACAATAGGATGGACGACACTTCAGTTTGATTTTCTTCTGCTGGACAACAGGTCTGGATTGGTCGATTGTCCATCAACACAACACAACAGGAAACATGTCCATGTTCCATGTGATGTCCATTCTAATGAAAGCATTTAACCAATTACTTATATTAAAAGCTCAGTGCTTTGTTACTATGGCTCAACACGTGGTTTTTTTATTTGGGATAAAAATCATACAAAAATAGTCTTTAAAATAAAAAAGACTGAAAATGTATATTCATGTGTTGTTCCGTTAGCAATAATTAAAAACCCACTTTTAAGATCACCAGACAGATTTCATTTTAAACTCTTGAGATCTTAATATATGACAAGCGTGTTCATTTGGCTCTGTAGTAAGATATTATTTAATCTAACACCCTGGATGGAAAAAATCCATGTCGAATGAAATTTATTTAAGATAACCAATAACAATAGCATTAGAAACTGGTTAACATAAAAACTCTCACAAGAAAGGTCGATACGTCCGATACGTCTGGCGGTGTTACTCTCAGACTTACTACAACCAGCAAATTGAACATCTTGTGCTTCGAAAATATTCACAAACAGATTTGTTTATCAACTTTATCACAGCCACTAGGACTGGTCTGACCTGTCAGCCTTCTTCAATGAAATGAAACGTTTAATTTTGACTATACCCCCATTGTGAAGTGATTTGGATGGTTGACAGGAGTTAGCATAGAAACTTTATGACTGACCTATAACTATGCAGGCCTTTCACCAGTAAGCCTATTAAAACTACCAACATACTAAGTAAGAGATTGAGTAATTGGCTCTAATCTTTTGGCAAAGTCACTTGGGTCACTATGAGCGATCATATCTGCTCAATTCAACACATGTACTACCGGAAACTACAAGCAGCCCAACGTTTAAAACACGACAGACTGTTGCTAAACAAACACAGCCAATTACAGTTTTAAGAGTTGATCCTAATGCTTTAGCTGACTGAATTAACTCTAGCCGTCGGAACGCTTCACAATATCCATCATTCAAATAATGCTGTGCAATTCTATAATGACTCTTATACGTGCAACTTTATACTGTCTTCCATACACTGCTCACAGTTCCAAAATTCCCATAGCTTCATGACATAAAACACCGCCGTTCCATCCAAACACACACACACACACACACACACACACACACTTTCTCTCTTTCTCTCTCAGCGGGCCCCACAGATATGCACACATACACCCAGCCCTCCCCTCTGTGAGAACCCACTCTCATCTTAATGAGTGTAGAATTGGAAATCAGGCCTGATTATTTTTCAAGCACCCGCCTGAAGGCATGTAAACGCTGTATAGAAGAGCCAGGCTCTGCGAAGTCATACGTTTTTCTCTTCTTTCAATGCGAGGGCATCAGGCTTTCACAAAGCCCTCGTTAGCTGATGTGTATCCTCTTGTTTCCCAATCTAACCTCTTTACTAAGCAGCAGCTGATTCTGAATGGGGGCTGGGGCGGTAATTGAAGAGATCCTCGGAGAAGAGGCATGGTACAGGAGGAAGTTTAACGTCGCAGTGATTAGAGCATCTGCTATATCGTTCCAGATATTCGACAGACATGGAGAAATGTTTAAGAGAAATCGTACAAAATGTGCTTCGTTTCTGTCAAGATGCTATTAATCAAATTACAAAGACGAATGACTTAATAACACAGACTTGTCATGGCTTTATTGCAAATGGAAGGAGTCACACAGCGCACAATCTGAGCTCATATTATTATTATTATTATCATTATGGAAAAAAATATACGTCTTTGTTGAACAGTGAAGTTTTAGGAGATATTTAAGATAAGATAAGATAAGATAATCCTTTATTAGTCCCACAGTGGGGAAATTTGACTTGTTACAACAGCAAAGGG
>JAOTRQ010000028.1:2218679-2231282 GCA_028565875.1 Hoplisoma paleatum
GGTTATAAATGTGTGATTTCACAAGTGTGTATCAAACTGGAAGCCCTTCGCATTAGTTGGTACCCAAAAAGTAGCTCCCAGTTTCAAAAAGGTTGGTGACCCCTGTTCTAGATTAAATGGCTTGTATATTAGAACATATACAGACACAGATATCAGTCGTCTCATGTTATTTATATGATTTAGAAGCCAGCAAAGCCTTATCCATTCATATCCTTCATCTGGCCATATTGTCTTTTATTATTTAATTAATACACATATGAATCCAGATATATAATCTATCATTAAATGATATGTAGATATCATTAGTGAGTAAATGAATATCACTATGTAATTTTCTGTTTGCTTGCTTTTTTGCTTTCCAAAAAAGATCCCTAATGATGGATCTCTACAAAGTTTCCTCACTTTTATATCTTAGCTGGAGATGGTAAAAATGGGAATATGAACTAGTCGTGATAAAAAAGCGATTTAGCAGAATCTTATGTTGAACTTTAGGACCAACATTAAGCTGAAGACGATTTGTAGGTTTTTATTATGATAACGTGAAAGAAAAAAGTATCATTGGCTACATTCTTTCCATAAAACATAAAAGACAATAATGATAAAGATGAAATGCAAAAATGCAGGTAAAAGTGGCCATATTGAAAGCCATTTGTTTTTGAAATTCTTAAGAATATATTTTATTCAAAAAAAACATTGTATTGTCTTTTTCCTGTAACTTTTTCTCTCTCGGCTGTTCTGGGACTCTGTACAGGAACTCTGTGGCTTTGTCCGTGAGTTTGGGTTCGCAGCCAGAGGGGCTATTCCTAATTATCCTTGGATGCAAGGGGAAACAAATCTCAGTTGTAAACTGAAAACAGCTGTTTAAGTAGCTCAGCCCCTTAAAGTTCAAAGTCATTACAATTTTAATAATTAAAAGAATCGTAATTAGCTACAAATGTAAGTCATTTTGAATAAAGTCTGTCAAGTATCCATGAATGCGAATAAGATCGTTGAATCACTGCATAGACACCGTTTTGAAAGTTGTGTTGCTGTGATCTGCACGCAATGGTCGACGAATTTACCGTACAGATGTTGTATATAATGGGTCGCTACGTATTCTTAAAAATGACCAATAAATACTCAAATAAAAAGTTTTTCGACCGCTCCTGTCACTCTTAAAGGCCTTTATTTTAAATTCATGTATTACCTCAGAACCTCATCTAAACCATATGTAGGCCTTGTGTTTGGATTCCCATCACTGGCAGGTTACCACTATTAAGGCCTTGAGGAAAGAATCCAACGTTCTGCTTAGATTGTATTCTCTCACCATTATAGGTCACTTTAGATAAAAGCATCCAAATCTTAATGATACAAAATATATGACCAAGAACTGATGTCACAGTCCAAAACTGTCCAAAGTCCAGTTTAACCGACGTTATATAAATGCTATAGTCCATTACTTTATTAATACTGTAATATCAACTGTCCCAGCTAATTACATCAAAGAAGTAAACAGACGTTCGTGCTAATCGTGTGGATGCAGGTTAAAAAATTAGAGACCATTAGTCTCATGAAGAGAGAGGATTCACTTGAGTGGAATCCAGCTGACAGTGACCATTGCAACATGTACTTCATCATTACAAACCCAGTGGGAATGTAGCCCTTGACAAGCCCCTTCCCTCTACACATACACCCAGCCAACTGCTACAGTGTGTGTGGGAGTGTGTGTGTGTGTGTGTGTGTGAGCAGATTTATACTGTATTTGCTGTAAAGTACTGTCCCGCTCGACTCCAAGTCTCTCTCTCTCTCTCTCGCTCTCTCTCTCTGGTTGAAACTCTGCAGTCCACCAGGCCAGCGGGTGTAGGAGCAGGTTGGCTGGTTGTGGATTACAGTCCGACAGTGGCCCATTGTTAATTGGGCGCCATGTGTGAAAGAACAGAGAGATTAGTTTGTACAGCTGCTGCCATTTGTCATAACTGCCCTTAACAAGACACACATGGTGAGCCTGGTTTGAGCCTCTCGAGCCTCGGGCTCCTGCTTTCGCACTGCCAGATACTTTAGCATAAGCAGATGAAGATGTTTTAATGAAAACACACTGCTCTGAATTTTCTTCCTCACCTCGGCTCTCACTGCGCCGTCCCGTCGAGCGATTTCTGCATTTTGTTGTACGGTTGTTGTATGACTGTAAGATGAAGTCATGATTATGATTGCGTTTAGCCGTTTGGAGGAATAAAATGTTGGGGGTTTAGAAGGGGGGAAATAAAGAGTATAGCATTTGAGGATATTTTGTTAGTAAAACAAAATCAGGTTCCATCAAACTACAAATAAAAAAAACGTATTTTGTATGTTTGCCAAAACAAAAAACTACGAAGCAACAGCTAGAAAAACACGTAGACCTTTGTTAAGATATTATTTTGTTCTAAATTAACTAAATCTATATTATTTTATCTCCCTTTAAGTTTTTCCACCCTGAACACTTACTAGAAGCAACCCTTACATATCATTGTAAGGAGGGAAAGACATTTATAGCGCTAGTGTGTTAACATGTTAGTTTATGTTGGTAATTTTTAGTCTAATTAATACAGAAAGAATGAATAATCATACCTACTATTAAAAAACTAGTATGCAAACTTGAACCCAAGTTTCGTTTAGCGGCATTAAGCTAATTCATTTGATTCCGAAATTGTACTTCGTCTTAACCTCATTTGAATTTGCATCTAAGTCTGAGGTAATAATTCCAACAAGTGGACTGATAACATGGCTTTGACCTTTGAACTTCAGCAACCATGAGCATTTTCAGGCCATATTGTCCTCAGTTACACCTAAGTATATTAAAATGTGTCTGCGCTCTAGGGTTAGCGATAAAGCTAATCTGTCAGACTGTTTTTAGTCGAGGGACCTGATCTGGAGTTAGAGCTTTTCTGATATCGACTGCACAGGAAGAACAAAGGATGACTCCCTCTGTCTAGACTCGATTCATTTCTTTTTTTATATACATCCATGTCACATCCATGTTTATTCGGCCGAGATTTTCCAGAACTGCGTTCAAAGAGTTAACATGATATGTGAGTATAAGGGAAAAGGGTAACCTCCATACAGTCATTCCATGGTAGAACAATGGAACGATCTTTCCTCTAATCCCTCCTCACCCAGAGACGAAAGTTCAGGGTCTGTTACAGAGCAAAAGTGCTATTGTTCAGTAGTGGTCTGATACTACAGGATAGTATACAGGAATTGCAGGAATGTCTGATGCGTATTGGATATAGTGAGTGACCTGGAATATCTTGTGTCCGGTGCTCATTATTACGGCCAATGCACCAATCCGAAACATCTCCAAGAACTTTCACAAGTTACATAATGATACATGTTTTCATAGACCAGCCGTCCAGAAGCGGTACATCTATTTTGGTTGGTACTGTTACTTTTAATAATTTTATGTCGTTAGGTTATTATTTTGGGCAAGGCGCATAATGTAATTGTGGGTTTGAGGTCTGTGCACATGTACAGACCTAATTACACTCTTCTGTGGGATTTAAGGGATCTGAATTTAAAAGCACACTTTCATAAATACACTAGCGACGTAGACAGATGTTGTAGTATGGCTGTGGTTAGCCATGCTGCATGCATGATTTTGTCTAAATGCAGGCTTTCGGGGGGCCTGGGCGAAGAGCGTGTAAGTGTGGGTGTGTTTAGGGGCGGTTTTACTCTGTGTGAGAGACATGGGAGGGGCACAGCAAAGGAGAAGGGAAATGAAAGTTAAGATTCTTATGCCAACGATAATGGTTGGCCAATTTGGGAAGAATTCCAGTACTCTGGATGGAAAGAGAACGTATATGCTTTCAATGTGGGCACTCGTAACGAGGGCCGTGAGCAACCACTAGAACCCAGCTTTCATTACTGGCTTTGTTGAAGGGGGATGTTACTGACAAAGTAGCTTTAATCACAGCCAATCATGTACTTATCCTGCATTTAAGGCACTAAGTTTTCCAGCGATTTACCAGATAAGATGAATTACGAGTATGAGAAAACATTTGAGAAAACATAGAAAGGTGAAGAAGAATGGTAGCATTAATCAGTTACATATAATTGTTCTGTATCTTCAAGTATCGATGAGATTATCATGACTTAATTCAATAAAAAGGTTTATTTTCTGGTCTGATAATACCAAAGTAAAGGGTACGATTACTGATCCGTATACATTAATAACCTTTTATAACTTGATAAATAAGATAAATATGAGACAGCGTAGTCTAGTGGGTAAAGCGTTGGGTTATGAACCCAAAAGTTGGGGCTTAAAATCCAGGCTCTGCTACACAGCCACTGCTGGGTCCTTGAGCAAGACACTTAACCCCGTCTGCTCCAGGGTTGCCATACGTTGGCCGACCGTGTTATAGCACTCTGACCCCCAACTTCCAGACAAGTTGGGATATGCGAAAGGAAACATTTTGTTGTACTGTACATCTGTATATGTGTAACGGCAAATAGAAGCAATTTGTATTTTGCCATTTGTAAATAATCTACCAAGCAACCAGTGCTAGCCTGTTATTCAAAAGTCAAACTCAACGTATATGTATAAACGTATAATGTATAAATAATTTGTCGTTAAAAAGACAACACTGGACAATGAATATCTACCTACATAAGTGCTCTGAACAAATGCTGAGCTTAGCCGTGCAAGCATAATTGTTTTCTTTTCCTCAGATGTTTCCTATATAGAACCGAAGAGTGATGTGAAGTGGAGTAAAGGTGAACAGGATACCCCAAAGAATAAAAAGCATCACAACTCCTACCCAACGTACACTCTGCTCCACGTTTCCAATGGCAGCTTTTCTTGATTTGCTTTTGCACCTCAGAACTTTCCACTGACCTAAGTTCCTATTCTCAGTGTTTTCTTTTTCCCCTCAAAATCTGGTGTTCCGCGATGCAGATGTGTGAAAACAGGATGTGATTATCACAGGGGATAAGTAGCAGGGTGATGTGTTTAGACATCTGTAACCCTTGAGTCCAGAGTATTGGATTGCTGGTTGTTCTATCATGATGTACGAGAGGATACGTGAAACCCTGTGGCCAAGAATTGACCACAGACCCAGTGTACAATACCGAACGTACCATACTCTGACGAAGACCATTATGACCGAGTAAAGTAAAAGTCATGCATGTGCTTTGCCGTGCTTTATGGTTTTGCATTACTTTACCCTTTCAGACAGACATTTCAGTCACGCTTTCCCTCCACCTCATCTGAATGTTTGGCTTCGAGCCGTCTGTCCCAACAGTGGGAGGTACTGTACCGGACCAGACAAAAGAGGAGGCGGCCATCACTCTAAGGCCTGTCTGCAATGAAAAGATTTTTGCTCTTGGACGAGGAGGGGGGAGAGAAGTCAGTGGCTCCCTTAGCAACCTCTATGATTGTCTCTGGCCCTTGCTGGCACCTATTCATGTGCTGCCCCCCTAGTGAAGAATGCCCGTCGGCTTGGAGACGTGCAGGACACCAGCCGTCCCACAATGGAGGAATTCAGACTTCTTTTATGCCTCACTGTCTGACTTTACCTGCATTAAATATATCTTTTCTTTTGCCCTCGGTCAGCTCGACGCATTCACAAACCGTTTTTTTTACGGTTTCTCAGAACCTGCCTCTTCGGTATCACTTTCCTTCTATTCCATGCACAAATTTGCTGGCCAAGCAACACAACCCTTGCTGTGTGATAAGGGTGTCTGGTTGATAATGGACAGGGAAGCCGTGTTTAAGAGATGTCAAACGGTCAAGGATAATGGAGACGAGAAGAGAAGGACGAGACCCAGACACCCCATACAATGAGCTACAGAAAAGGAGGATGAATCCATTTGAAGGTGGTGTGGGAGTCAAAGTAGACCTGGTGGTGCGTCTATGCTCCAGAGAGCACCAGAGATTGTCAAAGCATGGTTTGTTCTGGCCTGGTGTTAAACGACGTCTAAAATAAATGTAAAAAGTCTATTTTCAAACAGTCCTCGTGTCTCTTGGTTTTGGCACAAACAAAGGTTCAAAAGTGATTCATAACATGCCGCTAAACTGCATTCCTGTCCTCCAGCAGCACTCTTACTATGTCCATGTTAACAATGCATGATAGGGTGATCAGTAACAAATGTTTGCTTTGGTCTTGGTCTCTGATTTAGATTTTAAATACTCCTGACTAGCTAGTCATCCAACCCTAAACTGCTAAGAATATATATATAAATAATATACACATTAATTCTATTAATTTGTGATTTGGTACGTTTATTCAGTGTTTTCAGATTTTAAACAACTTTATTGCACACGTTCAATTGACATTGTGTTGTTTCCACATCCCTGCATTACAGCTTGTGTGCAAGAGCACGGGAGGTCACAGCTAAAGATATTAACGAGTGCAAAGATCTGCAAAATGATATAACACACTTCCAAACTCCACCACAAACCATGCTTACGACATCTCGCTCTCGGTGGAGAGAGGGGGTGTTGAGTGAAAACAGACCGAGAACAGAAAGCAAAAAGAAGTATGTGCGGGATCCTGATCAGGAACGTGAGACACACAGGAGTTAAAAAAGAAAAACAGGAAACAAGATACGCTGGAAACGCAAAGGAAGTCAGGGAATATAACGTTTTCTGTGCAAGGCGACCCTGTTGGATTGGACCCGCCAGCGCAGAAGAAAGCCGGGAAGAGACGTAGGAGCGAGGCACTTGAATGAAGTGAGGCGGAGAAATCAATAAAGATGGGCAGAGAGCTGGAGGGAGCTCTAAATGGATTAGACTAAGGGAATGTGTTCGATAGGTTATGGCTTTGCATGAGGTAGTCACGGCAGGCCATACAGAATACTAATCAGCTCTTCAGCTGGGTTTGAGACACGGGACTTACTGTCTGCTCAGCACAAATACAAATCAACATCTTTCCAAATGACCTTCAGCGTATTTGCTACACTTCATTCAGATCCGAAACCAAATCTCCTGCTTGAGGCGAAAACAAATGCAGTACAACACGTGCAAATTCCCGTTTGCAAATATAAGCCTGAAATTGCACAGTTGGATGATTTGATGATGGTAACTTTGTAACTGTTTGGCTTGTTTTTTATGGCATCTAGACATGGACACATCAAGCAGGCAAGAATTAAGCCTGCAATAAGCTGCTTGGTAATTTTACTCTACTTTACAGTAAAAATAGATTAATCTGATACTGAGCATCCGGGTATTAGTATCAAATGGTGCAACCGGGGCATTAGTGCATTAGGGCAGTAGAGCTAAAACACAAACTTTTGATTTGCAATGAGAATGTCAAAAAATAGCCATCAGACAAGGTGTCGGCATTACTCTCACATCATGGTTGCATTTAATGGTTTGAGCATTTTACATGTTTATTTGAATGCCCGGGTAGAGAAGCAAGATTTTCTAGTAGCTCACTGGAAGATCGGGTGTCATTCTAGTCACTAGAAAAAGGTGCTTTGTAGAAATAAAAGTAAAAAAGGCTTTTGTCATGGACAGCATATGGCTTTAAAAATCGATATTCAAACTTTTTCACCTCGATCAAGCAAGAAACCGTTTTTTTTGAGTCTTTTTTCTAATTTGGGTTCGATTAAAAGATTAAAAACTGTTATAATCAAGCCAACTTGGCAGAAAAAAACCCCCAACAACCACAGACTGCTTATTGCAATTCTTATTTGGATTAAAGTTGTTGTAACAAATCCTGCAGCTTCTCATCACTTACTACATCTCCCTCCTTACGTTTAATGTGGTGGCAGACTAGTAAAACATCAAACAGCAGCTACTGGCTTTCATTTCCACAAGTGAAACCAAGTGGTTTGTGCTCCATTTAGTGGTGGCACGAGGAAAAAGAGAGAGAGAGTAAAGAAAAGAACCACCTGTATTGGGTTTTGGATCAAGTCAGTAGCCGCGAGCCTACGACTGGCTTGGCCACATGCTCTTTCCAGCGACACCGTTACGACCGGAAATAATCTGCTAAGGAAAACCAAAACCTGCCGTGATGCTTTGGTGATTCCTTCTGTTTGGGGGCGCTTTGGAAATGTTTGATGATGTCAGAGACCCGTGGCCCAGTACATGTATGTGTTGTATGGGCTGTTTTTGGATTAGACCTTTGCTGTGGTATACAGAGAGCAGATTGGATCTGGAACAGCCCCAGGTACATTACTGCTACAAGTGGAAACAAGAGTGAGAACGGAACTTGGGTGAAAGGGAGGGAGGAATGGAGGGAGTGCAGGAATGAGTGAAAGTGAGAGGAGAGAATCACTGTGCTTAGTCACTGGCAGGGGTGATGACCTCTAGGTCATTGTGGCTAGACCGACCTCTATTTCAAACTCAGCCAGCTGGAAAACCAGAGCGAACAAAGCTCCCGGGCCAGATCTCTCTCTCTCTTTCTCTCTCTCTCTCTCTCTCTCTCTCTCTCTCTCTCTCTCTCTCTCACTCACCATTAGTCATTAGTCTTTTATTACTAGCTGAGTCAAGTATATTTATTGGTTTGTGTATTAAATTCGTCTTTGGCCGATGCTATTCTCCAAAACAGAGTACTCATGAGCTTCAGGCTGAATAATTACAAACTAATGAACTTGCCAGTGATGGGTTTTAAACCCTTAACCTTCTGATCAGTAGTCCAATACTCTGGTTAATTACTGAACTACCATAGTGATAACTGTAGCAAAGTATTTTAATCGTATGTTTTGACATGGCATTATTGGTAATCTTATAACCTATAAGTTTGTTAATATTCTGGTTGGTGTCATTGAATGGTTTTTACTATAGAATCATATTACAACCACAATTCAGGGAAGTTTAAAGAAGCCAGTTCCTCAACCTGACTATATTTTAAGTGGAATATGTCAAGGTCTATAGAGACAGTAACGCATGACAGTAAGGCGCCGACAGGTAATGGCGAATGTTAATGGATGATGGGTTAAGCTCATGGATGTGTGTCATTATTTATTGCCTTCTGTATTAAGGCCATTATGTTATTTCACTCAAAGGACAAATGTACTTTTTAATTAATGTATGCATGCCTTTCATATTCTTAATATTATTTAATATAAATACTATAACAAACCCCGAACAAAAACAATAATAAAAGCTTTAAAATTTGAACATCTTTGTCTTGGTTATGATCCAAACTCCTGTTACATTAAAAACCAAAACGCATGCCACATTTACACAAGTTAAAAGTGCAGATAAACAGACTAATTCTATTTGAGGAGGTAGTTGTCACTCCCCTGACCTACACATGCTAAGGTCATGAGAGTGGTAAAGGTTTAAGGTGCCCCCTCAAACTTTCCACACAATCCTCCCTCGACCTCCCAGTCTGCCCCCACGTGCCCCAGTCACCTCTGTGTTTTCACAAATCCGTCGTGCTCAATTTAGCTTCACAGGAAACACACACACCCACCCACCCAAAGTCCTGACACACGGACCAAAAGCCAAGAAACCTAGAACCACCTAGAACTCTCTAACAAGCTAGAACAAACAAGATACGATCCATCTATGAGCTGAATTACACTAACATGATCTAAGTGGATTTTTTCTTAGCAAAATTATTTAATAATAATAATTAATAATGATTTACAAATCTGGTAGAAACGTTTCTATGCCAGATGGAAAGGGAATTTCATATCTGTAAAATAATTATTAATGTTTAATATATAATTAATTCAAATATACGCATAACAACATCTTATATTTTAAATACTGTTAGATAAAGAGAAAAGAAAATAGATCAGCAAACAGACAGATCAGATTTTTGTCTTATCTGGCCAGGCACCACTTTGACTACTAACATTAAGAAATTAAATACAGCATATTATTCATTTAATTGTGAGTTTCGTATGTTTTTATGGTGCAAAATCTGCCGGATCCAGCATTATTTACCTCTATGAATTGAATTATACTAAATAAACCGTTTTTCTTTTCATTGCTTTAAAGGTTCCTTTCAAAAAACATGATGTTTAGTTTTATTCTAATGTCTCTAATTTATAATACATATAAATATAAAAGCAGAAAAAAATCTTCTCATATCTTTATTTTAATATTTAATTTAAAAAAAACAAAGTTTTCTTTCCTGAAGCTAAATCATTTAAATCAGTTTCTTATGTGGGATGTATTTAGTTTCATATGTTCATCACATCACACGTCCTGACTTGAAAAGCCGCGAGTTTAGATTTTTATTAGCATTACACACATTGAGTAGGATGGCACCCAGAATGTTTTTAGAATCATTCATCCAGTGTTACCGAACAATGTCTGTGAAGTTGAACCCGCACCAAACCTTACAAAGAGAATTAATCTCACTCCCATACAAATCTAAATTAGTTCCGATTGATAATGAAGATACAATTTGTGATCTTCCATCGACTAGGGGCACAAAGACTGACTATGGTATTGTACCATTACCACTTTGAGACAGAAGGGACCTGAATGACATAGATTTTCGTGTAAGAATGGTGAAGAAGCCGGGCATGGCAGTGTGCCCACTGTCTAGCTTGCCACTCTTATCTGCTATTCTCCCTACCCCCACACTGATGGGTATTCAACCAGGCGTTCACTGTGGTTATAAACAAAGTCCAAGTAGCTTGGCATGACTGGCACATGGGTAACTGAAGGCTGACGGTACTTTCCATCTCCTGTGCCAGGTGTTTTAAACTAACGCTAAAGCTAACTCGATGTACTTTACTGTAATGACTTCATGTTATATCAAAAACGACATCATAATTTGTTGGCTTCAGTAAGAAATGCTTTAGTAAAACAAACGTATAATTTGTTATTTCAAACTGATTTTGCAAAAAGAAATCTGACCTTTTGGAATATTTTATTAAAATTATATTAAACCATCATTCAGGCCGTGTCAAAAACTTTCCCCCGTGCCCACTGCATTGCAGATGCCAACTAACGAATCAAAGGCATGCAGGCAGACAAAGAGGATTCGATGCCAACCGCCATTCCTCTATCACTGGCACTCTCGATGCCAGCCTCGTAACACAACACAAACAAAATGGCTGCCCTGAGCAAAGGGGTACAATGGTAGGGCATTGTGTGAAGATGGGCACTGGGTCAAGGGGCAAAACTGGATGTGCTTTGATTTTTAAACGACAAAGATGCTATCAGCTCTATTGTTTTAGTCAGTGAACTTACCATACCAGAGTCACTTTACTATTAATCGAATGCATTTATAGGCTACACTTTTATTCTTCGATAATCAAGTAATTAAGTAAATATTACGTTGAGCATTCAAATGTTCTTAAAATAATATGTTGGCGCATGAAACGCTGTTAAATATGTTTGCATAAAACATTTTGCAGTCTGTTAAACCAATTTAATATATTGAAGCAGCAGATGAGTGCCAATGGGCAAATGCCCTGCATCAATCAAAAACACAAAAGAGAGTGTGATGCCAGCCCTGATGCCAGTGGCAACCATTATTGTCCCTCTACAAAGCCTTCTGCTTACCCTGGCACTTCACTCATACAAAATGGAGGCACTAAGCTTGGTGATGACCCACCTCCTAGTGCCCCAATTTAAACACATGCACACCCGTGTAAGTACTGTAATATTTAAAAGTTATTAAACTACAGTGAAACGTAAATGTCTTAGTGGCATGATCTGTTTTCTATTATTAGATATAATTAGTTGTATTAATTTTTTTTTTAAATATCTGTTTATGTCTAATGGCAAGAGATGGCTGGCATTTTGGGGGTGAGAAAAGAAAATTGCGATCCTATGACATTACTGACCAGATAAATAATGTTCTAACTAATAGTATAGTATATAATATAAATAGTAACATTTTATATGCTGAATATGAACTGAAAATTTAACAAAAATACATCTTTATAAACTTAAATGATGTAAAATAAGATGTTTTTGGTAGTCAGATAGAATTATATCATAAATATATAGATGTACAGATAATTTTCATGTTTTCATTTCTTGGCTCATTAAATAAACAACTATTAAGGTTTAGACTACTATAGCGGTCTAAACTAGTTTTGAATATGTTTTATGTCCTTTGACGTTCATTTGACATTTTCTTGCTATAGAACTGTATAAAAGTCAGAAAAAATAATCCATTAATGCGTATGAATTCATTTTTGTCCGTTTGAAAGCATGACGCAGATGAATTAGCACCAACAGTGATCCACTACAACGGTGTTATATGAACTATCACCGCTGTAACAGAGATGCAGTGCATTACTCTAATGAACATGATCCGATTTCTAATACTATGCATGAACTTTTGAGTTGGCTACAGTAAGCAATAATCTGGACAATGTGAACAACATCTAGATATCTATATATAGATATCTATGATATATATAAATATCTAATATATTTTTCATGTTTTCATTTCTTGGCTTATTATATAAAGAACTATCAGGTTTTGTGCTATACCGGTCTAAACTAGTTTTCTGCGTGTTTTAATGATTGTGTGAAAGGAGTTGGTTACTGCATCCATACTCTTTACATGTCTGTAAACAAGGTCGGCTTCAAATATATGTGCCTGGTGTACATAGCTCCAATGCTTTATCTCAAGAAAAATACCAAAAATAAACTTTTGTTTACCAAAATGATGATTTGATTTACTCCTTTAAACCTAAAACAATAATGTAGAGGGGCGTATATAT
>JAOTRQ010000028.1:2239684-2253291 GCA_028565875.1 Hoplisoma paleatum
CTATCTATCTATCTATCTATCTATCTATCTATCTATCTATCTATCTATCTATCTATCTATCTATCTATTATACAATAAAAACACAAGCTTACAATCCAGAGTTTTTGAAAAGTATCTAGTACAAAACATTCACATAAATAAAATTGACTAGTGGACCTGGATGGACTCTGATAATACAAAAATCTGAGTCTAATTTTTATTTTGTAAACAATGAACATATTACTTTAGAAGATAGTTTTATTAATTAATATTTTGTATAATCAAATGCCGTGGATGATTTGCCTGAGGACATCATGACCCATAAACATATTTTACATGTCTACTTAAGAATAATAGATTTTATTTCCATAACTGTAATGTTTTACATATATTCACATTTAATGAAATGAACCTGTTCATTCAGCATTTGTGAATTAATGGAATACAGAGTAACACAATGGCTACATGGATTGTATTGTTGTGTTCCAACAAGGAGTTCTGGATTCAAGCTCAAAGTGCTTAGTGTCGTTCGGATATGTGTGGAATTTTACATGTTCTCCTGGTCTGGATTGGTGTTCTCTGGGTACTCTAGTTTCCTACTGCAGTTCAAACAAATGCAATGAAGGTGACATGGACACCAAATTGAAACTTTACCTAAAAGTATGTGAAACCGAGATTAATATAGAGTTGCAGCTCTGTAACTGCATTTGTCAGGCACTGATTGTGAAACCTGTCTAACCATGTCTTCGTGGCTGGTGATTTCTTCTTAAATCTAAAAGGCTTATTCACAGTTTATCATACAGCTGCTAATAATGAGTGTGGAGGGAAAATCACTAAAACTTATTTAAAATTATTCAAAAAGTATGTCCACATCAAACACACATTTGAATCTAATTTGCTTCATTAAATGAAAATATTGAACATCATAGGCGTATATCTGCAGTTTGTCTTTATCTGATATGTATTACTTTGGGCAGATAGATAGCAGATAGCAATTTCTAAAAACTATTTCATAAAAAAAAACATAAAACATGTTTTCAAATAAAGACAAATGTAAACCTGCATGAACACATTACTGTCCAAAACCAAGCGAGCTTTCTACAGCTAATTTCCCGAAAATCAGAAAAGGCAGTGATACCGGTAGTATGGAACATGTAAATAAAAAATAACATAACTGTTCCTTACATTTAATGTGACTGTTATATTAATGCAGACAGTGTTTAGCAGTCTGAACACAAGATATTTTATGTCTGTCCTCACTTTTTTATCATTCTTATTGAAAGTGTTGATTGGAACATCCTAGAATTGCTTTCTCAGTCTTATATAGCAAATATTTGATAAGATTGAAAGCAGAAGCACTTCCAGCATAATTTTTTTCCCTATTTTTCTATGGAAAAGAACGATAAAGCTTCTTCAAAAGAAGTATCCGACTAAACTTGGGTTTAAAGTTGATTAAGATATATCCAAGAAGACAGACTGTTGCAAAGTCGCTTCTACCAAGTAAGGGCCTTCAGTAATTTTCAGAAATGTTTTCAATCATCTTGTAATATTTACAAGTCTCCAGTTGTTCCAGCTTTCCATGTTGGCCTTTTTACATTACGATCTTGTCATGTTGCAAAGTAGTTATTAATATACAAACCACATGACATTTCTGCAGTTATGTAATAAACTATTAAACTATTGCTTATAAACTATATCTGTATGCTTTGAACCAAGCCTTATTCATTTAATATCTGAAGCGCTTGTAATGGTTTGGCAATACTTGTGTGGATTAGTCATAAGAGCTCACACTGTTTTATAACCCATGTAATAGATCAACATAACCTATTAATAGAGAAGGGCAAAAGTGTTATCATATGTCAGTCTTTTGAAGATCATTTCAACTGGAAAGCAAGTATAAGACTTCTGATATTACTCTCGCTCTCTCTCTCTCTCTCTCTCTCTCTCTTTCTCTGTGTGTGTCTGTTCACATAACTGATTGTGTCATCAATAACTTAGCGAATGCAATTGTTGTCTAAAGTTGTCATATAGTGTTGATATTCAGTATTCAGTAGTATTCGACCACGTTTTGTGATGGCAGCAAAGTAAGAACTACACAACCTGTCCACAATGACCATTACACAAACAGTACGACTAACAATCAAGTAAATGAAGCTAACAAGGCTAAAAACTGCTCACAATACAATCAAAGCAAAAAATGCAGTAAACGATATTTAAACTATTAAGCGAGTTTGCATCCAGTGATCATCTTAACACTGTTTATTTGATTGAGTTTAGATTTACATTTCAACAGCCCCTTTTAAGAACAGTTTCCTGGATACCTGATCTATGTGTAGCATTAACCCTGTGTGACATGGTGGCTTGTCGTGATCGTAAGGTGGTTAGTTCTCAGCGTTGTGCCCGCAGCAAGCCTGGTTCGAATCCGGCTCATGGCAGAATCGACATGTCAGTATTTTATATGTAGAAATTATTTCCACCATGTCCGTAACATAGAAAAAAGATCAATTTAGTCCACTGTGTTGTTTACTACTTTGTTTTAAACTGTTACACCAACATGTAACATTTGTCATATTATATTGTCCTATATTAACAAACAAGTTCATATATCTTGAATTATATTTCATGATTATAATGAACTATAATCAAGTAAATAAAGCTAACAAGGCAAAAAAGTAGTCACAGTACAATCAAAGCAAAAAATGCAGTAAACAATATTTATACTATTAAGCGAGTTTGCATCCAGTGATCATCTTAACACTGTTTATTCGATTAAGTTTTGATTTTTTTTACATTTCAACAGCCCCTTTTAAGAACAGTTTCCTGGATGTGTATTGCGTTAACTGGTGTGACATGGTAGCCCGCCGTGATCGTATAGTGGTTAGTACTCTGCGTTGTGGCCGCAGCAACCCCGGTTCGAATCTGGGTCACGGCACTATCAACAAGTCAGCATTATTTATGGTAAATTAATTAATGCTTAGTCGTATCTTACACAAAACTACCGATTTTGTCATTAGAGCAACATAGTATAAACTACACAACTTTTCCACAATGACAGTTACACAAACAAACAGTACGACTATTTTTAATTTAACAAAATGAGACGTTTTCATAACTCTATGAAAATGAATATCAAAGAATCAACATCAACAACAGTTATATCTTTTAAGAACCGTTTCTTGGATACCTGCTCTATTTGTAGTTTTCATCCCGTGTGACATGGTAGTTTGCCGTGATCCTATAGTGGTTAGTACTCGTTTTGGCCAATGCAGCCCCGGTTCGAATCCGAGTCACGGCACTATCACCATGTCGGCCTTTTATATGGTAAAATGAATTGCAAGCAAGACCTGGTTAAAATATGTTAGTGCTTAGTCAAAAGCTACACAAAACAACCACCTTTTTTGATGTCATCAAAGCAGCAAAGTAATAACTACACAACCTGTCCACAATGACCATTACACAAACAGTACGACTAACAATCAAGTAAATGAAGCTAACAAGGCTAAAAAGTGGTCACAATAAAATCAAAGCAAAAAAATGCAGTAAACGATATTTAAACTATTAAGCGAGTTTATTTGATTGAGTTTAGATTTACATTTCAACAGCTCCTTTTAAGAACAGTTTCCTGGATACCTGCTCTGTGTGTAGCATTACACACTACGTGACATGGTAGCTAGCCGTGATCGTATAGTGGTTAGTCCACTGCGTTGTGGCCCCAGCGGCCCCGGTTCGAATCTGTGTCACGGCACTTTCAACATGTCGGTTTTTCATATGGCAAAATGTATTTAGTTTTGAAAAATATGTAACTAAAATCAATAGCCATTACCATAATAAAATGTGATTGTTTGCTCAGTCGTTTTCTACACAAAACAACCACAATATGTGCCATGTGACATGGTAGCTTGCTGTGATCGTATAGTGGTTAGTACTCTGTGTTATTGGCCACAGCAACCCAGAGTCCAGCCCGGGTCCGGCAAACTAAACGTGTCGTCATTTTATATGATACAAGTAATTTATTTAATTAATGCTCAGTATAATTTTTTGTCATTAGAGCAACAAATTTATTAACTACACAACTTTTCCACAACGACAGCTACACAAACAAACAGTATGACTATTTTTAATTTAACAACATAAGACACTTACATAACTCTATGATGACAAACCTCAAAGAACCTAAATCAAAAGCCACCCCGGTTAAGAACAGTTTCCTGGATACCTGCTCTATGTGTAGCTGTAACGGTATGTGACATGGTAGCTCGCCGTGATCGTAGAGTGGTTAGTACTCTGTGTTGTGGCCGCAGCCACCCCGTTTTGAATCCGGGTCATGGCAATCTCAACATGTCTGTTTTTTATATGGCAAAATGTATTTACTAAAATTGAAAACCATTGCCATAACAAAATGTGATTGTTTGCTCAGTCGTATTCTACACAAAACTAACATGATATGTTTCATCTGACATGGTAGCCCGCCGTGTTCGTATAGTCATGGCAGAATCAACATGTCTGCTTTTTACTTAGCCAAATTCTTTCCACAATGACGTTACACAAAAGATACATTTAGTACTTTGTGTTGTTTACTAATTTATTTTTCATGTAACATTTCTCATATTATATAGTCCTATATTAGAAACAATTTTATCTATCTTGTCATGAATAACAATTAAGTAAATAAAGATAACAAGGCTAAAAAAGTAGTTATAATACAATAAAGCCAAAATTGCAGTAAACATTATTTAATTGCTATTAAGCAAATACTTCTAAACACACTAATAAGTTTGGGTCCAGTGATCATCTAAACACTGTTTATTTGATTTACTTTTGGTTTATTCTTGTTTTTACTGATACATTGCAACAGTTACCCCGGTTAAGATCAGTTTCTTGGATACCTGCTCTAAGTGTAACAGTTACATCATGTGACATGGTAGCTCGCCGTGATCGTATAGTGGTTAGTACTCTGCGTTGTGGCCGCAGCAACCCCGGTTCGAATCCGGGTCACGGCACTATCAACATATCTGTTTTTTAGATTATAAAATTAATTTAGATTAGAAAAAATATTAAACTAAAATAAAAAGCCATGACACAAAACGACCACATTTTGTCATTAGAGCAACATAGTATTAACTACACAACCTTTCCACAATAAACAAACAGTACGACTATTTTTAATTTAACAACATACGATAATTCCATAAAGATAAGCATCAAAGAATCAACATAAAAAACACAATTCGTACTACATACAACACAATGAAAAGCGAGCAGTCCACCTGGGCTGCATGTTGAACATTGTCAACTGGTCATGATCGTGGTTACTAGTGCCTAAACATATCCAGCACTGTGTGTGTGTGTGTGTGTGTGTGTGTGTGTGTGTGTGTGTGTGTGTGTGTGTGTGTGTGGTGCTCAGGTTGTACTATTCAAAACGAACTAAAAGAAAAACACGTAAACAACGTGAAATCATAATACACAGTTCAATCCAACTATATTCAGAGGCTTTAAAACAATAGCAGAATTCTAGCCGAACGACTCGTTTTCAACACTAGATGGCGACAGTTCGTTTTACAGACTAACTGTATGCCGACTAACGTGCTAAGATGCCGACATTTAGGCTAATCCTGTAGCGGTTTAAACAGCCTAATAAACTTACATTTTTAATTGTATTATCTAATACCCCATCCAATAATGAACATAAACAGAAATTTAAACGGATATATAAGTACACTGTCAAGTTTGTTAGACCGTAAACTTATGGAATGAAACAGTTGAAATACATAAACAGAATTGTTAACATGTTACAGTTTTGTCAGCCATGAAGCTTTTTTTGGCAGATTCTATGACTATTCTAGTTAATGACTATGAGGTTAGAATTACGTAAGCAAAGTGCAACATTTTCGGTCACAAAAATGTGTTTACTTCTAGTGAAATTAAACATCTGGAAGAGATAAAAAATGCAGATACATAACAAAAATAAGTAATTGCCACAATGTGGGCTAGACACAGCTTTACGCTAATAGTTTGCCATTCATACCCTTAATTTAAAAAAGCAATGATGTATAATATATTAAAGCCATTCATATGTGTGCACTTTACACTTTGGTCACTTTATCACTACTCTTTAGACACATTAGAAACTTTAATTTAACATTTTTTACTGTTTACAATGTTGATTAACGATGTATATATCATCGTTGTTTTTTGTCCGTATTTTTAAAATATTTTACTATACTTTATTGTTTTAGTATAATGTACAAATTGTAACCCTTTTATTATGTTGTGGCTGAGCAGTCATTTAAGCATTTCACTGTATAACTATGTGACAAATTATTTGCTATGTTTATGTTTACCAATATTACGGGTGCAGAAATGACCATAAAACTGAATGAGACATATATCCTTGCAAAAAAGAATTTATTTTCTAAATCTAATATCTAGTCAATAATCCAGGCCTGGGACCGGCACCACAATGCACTGCTGTGTGCATTTGTAAAATAAAACATATGTAAAATAAGACGCAGAAACTTTGGCTTTGTTAATCGGGAAGCTAGGGTTGCCTTGTAAATGTGCCACTTCACCTTAATGCTAACTTGGTCCTGTGTGCCAGGGTTTCTTCTCTCCTAGGATCACCCCAATCATCTTGCATCTTATTCCCTCTCTTACCAACCCTTTTTTAAACAAAGAGCTTTTTGTTCTGTAATTACACAGCATAGATTGTAGTCGGACATGGCTTTGCAGGAGTACAGCAATGCAACTTTTACCTACCATGCTTTTTTAATAGCAATGGCTTTGAGAATAACACATTTTATCATTATGTATGATCGGTTTAACTTGTTATGAATGGGATGTAAGTAGATAAATGAGAAGTTATCAGTCATATAGATCATTCTAATGTAATATTAGGTACATGGCAATTGTTAATATTATATGTAGGTTAATGTTTATTGTTACATGACATATTAATGTGTTCTAATGTATCATACACCAAAACTCAAACTTACGAGTTTGATCTCATCTCACCTCACATAGCCTGGGCATGAGTGCAGAGAATGACTGGTTCATCAGTAAGATGTAATGGTGGAGGGGGTTCCTTATAACTGCTGCAATTATGGCCTCTGCAGGCAGATCAAAGGTGTCTGCACAGATATGACGAGTAATGGAGATCCCCCATTTTAATCCTTCTCATAGAGTGGCAAAAGAACAGTGCACCTGCAGGGACATCTATGCGTGCAGCTGTCTTGGGGTTGGATTGACTTCAATATGACTAGAAATTAGGAAATGCCTAACATTATTTATAAATGATCACTTACAACCTCCTAAACGAAAAAACATTTCAACCAGTTTTAGCATAGCGGTTATTGTGCTGGACTAATAACTACGATTTAGAATCTCTCAAGTGGTGTGAGAACTTGCATGTCTATCAGTGGTGCTGCTCTCTCATCACAGAAGCAGGTTCATATCGAGCACTTGTGACTAGAAATGAAAGAGTCTGCATCGTTGCACGATAGCACCGTGGCACTGGTGGTCTGGGGAGGCAAATCCTAGGTGGGATGCACAAACCTGCCAATGATATTTAAAGTATACTGACTGCTGTTATGTACTGTATTAAATTCTTCAAAGCCATTTTAGACCTGGTCCGGTTTGCAGTAGGAGTGTGTATGCAGATCCAGGATGGCATTGATATCACTAACATCTCACAAACCCAAATCTTTTTTAAAGCACATGTCCGTATGCCCTGTCCTTATACTTATGTATCAGTGCAAGTATTGCCCTCAAATGTCCAAGAAGTCAGCAAAGCTCTGATCTTAGCATAACATCCACCATCTTATCAAGGCCATGGCCATGCCCAGACTACAAACAACAATACAAAAATTTGTATATTTTACAGAATTGTAACACAATGCTGCCAAAATATCACACCAGAATCACCCGATTAACATTTTTATGAAAAATATTGTAAATAATTTAAAAGCAAGGGTAGCATTGCTAAACAAAATACGTAGGCTTTTTCTATTTTCTTGTGCTATTTTCTTTTACCTATGCATTACATATATTTACAGCCCAGTAGTATTCAGATCATGTCATGAACAGACCCACTGGAGGGATTCCTCATTGCTTTCCTTTTTTCACTAATCATTTTAATTACCGCCTTAGTAAATGCTAATTCTATTCATGATTGCTTGGCATTATGCTAATCTCTGACCCACATTCAGCCCAGGAAACCAGGAGCATCATCTGAAGGCCAGATTGCTTAGAGGCTGCACAACTGAAATCGGTCCACCAGCTGTACAAAGCAAGCCAGAGTTGAAGGTCCTGAGAAATAACTGTGAGAAAATGTAAATCAGGGGAGGAGTGTCATAATTGTTTACCTAACAAACAAAGATTTAAATAGTTGATTTTGACTATACATCAAATGCATTTTTTTCCTCTGCTGATTTATTTATTTAAAGTTTTTTTTTCAACACTAACTTGTTTAGTCTCCTTCTCATAACAGCATTAATTGTTTCAGTACTGAGTAATAGTTATTGTTTCTATCATTACAATACTGTTCCCATTGCTGAAAATAAAACACCATCTGCAGTCTGTTTAAATTCAAAAATATAACAAATTTTAATCTGATCAAATAAAATCTGATGGATGTCTTGTGTCACTGCTTCCCAGATATATAAAATACAGACCTTAATATTAAAATAATGTAGATTGGTGTATAATGCTAATGATTTATCCTGTTAAATGACAATTTCAGTCATTAAACCCATTTAAAATTCACAGACTAATTTCATTTAATGGGGGTGGGTGAAGGTTAATGCAAAAAGTTACTGTATGATTACTTTTTATGTTAATTAGTAATTATTTACTTTTACAATACAGTAACTAAATAACTAATTACATTATATTTCGGAGAAGTTACTAGTAACTGATTCACATGTAATCATTTCTGGTTTAATTGTCATTAGTTGACCGATTTATAGGTACACTGGTTCACTAATAAATAGCTAAATTACAATGTAGTGTAGACTGACGTGAAAAATCATAGTTTATTATAAATATCTTAATATACAGTGAACAAAAAAACAAAAAAAACAATTACAGTTGAAGTTAAATGCCCCGCGCATTGAGTGCAACAAGGAGCAGCGGTGGATAATTAGCTTCATCAGTTAAACAATCATAGTTGAGAGGGTGTTAGTTTACATTAACTCAATAACTAACTACATAATTTCACCTATAATGGTTTGAAGGTACTCTGGTTCACTAATAAATTACAATGTAGTAATTACATTAAATTTCCAACAGGTAAAACAAGGAACCTGTTAATGTCGAGATTGATCATCTGTAGACAGGCCATCAAATAAAATAAATGACTTCTAAATAATAAATACCATTATAAAACCTATGTGCATATTTAAGAAGAACTGTATTTCAGTAAATTGTTATTATTTCTTGCTGAAATTACTGACATGCAACGACAGCCATTATGCACAAACCTCCTACAACTGTTATAACCACTAAACCACTTTCTTAGTTTCTATATAGAATTTAGACCCACTTTACCTAAACGCTGGACTTGACTACAGCTCTGTCTTGTCATTTAACAGAATAAATCATTAGCATTATACACCAATCTACACTATTTTAATATTAAGGACCATTGTCTAAATTGGCAATTTTAATAATCGTTTGTACTAAAGTTAATTGTCCAGTTGTCTTATGAAGTAGGAAAGTAGCTCCAGTTATATTGCACTACTCATTTATTAGTATCATTTATTCCACCATACATTATCGCCATATACACAATTGCCATGTACCTAATATTACATTACAATGATCAATATGACTGATAACTTCTTATTTATCTACTCACATCCCATTCAAAACAAGTTAAACCAATCATACATAATGATGAAATGTGTTATTCTCAAAGTAAACTATTTTAAGGTGATTGTAGCATTAAACATAAACATGCACTTCACTGTGGTCTATTTTGTTCTGATGACGCATTAACTTTCTGTTTCAGTATAAACGTTTTGTATAATAATCAGGTGAAGCGTTCACAGTGCTGTGTATCAGCATGGTTAGTGTTTCAAACCAAACTATTCATTAAGCAAAATTGCTTTGATGACCTGAAAGTGCACCTGTAAGTTTAAACAGTTTAATAAGCTGCAGGTGAGTCCTTACCTGACCTGATACCTTTCTCTCATACTCAGGAGCAAAAATCAGGATTTACTTTTCATACAGAACTCATCGTTTTACTGAACACAAATTATATTGCAACATTGATTGTAAACAAATTGGCTATTTTAAGGTGATTGTAGCATTAAACATAAACATGCACTTAACTGTGGTCTATTTTGTTCTGATGACACATTAACTTTCTGTTTCAGTATAAACGTTCTGTATAATAATTATTTAAAACTTGAAATGTATCCACAGAGTACCAACAGAATTAGTACACTAAAATAACATCTAATGGGAAATTGTCAAAATCCAGATCCTATCCTGGCTACTATTCATGTGGCTAAATCGGGTAACAACACGTTTTTGTCAGTAAATGATTTGAGGATAGTATTTTCAGACAATACTATTACTTTCTAATTAGTAAAAATTAACATTATTTACCGAACAACAAACAAGGGAGCAAAGTATGGTGGAATAAATGATACTAATAAATGAGTAGTGCAATATAACTGGAGCTACTTTCCTACTTCATAAGACAACTAGACAATTAACTTTAGTACAATTTGGACAATACATATGAGCACATAAACAACTGTGTTATTCAGTAATCTTAGTGTAGTGTTGAAGTGTTAAAGCATAAGCTGTAGCCTTTACCTTTTTGAGACTAATGGGTGATCTATGCACATCTTAATGATGATATTTTAAATAGGGTTAGTGTAGTTTGTATGTATATTGTTATGCAGGTTTGCAAAGAAACTGAAATAAAGACCTAATTTAAGTACTCATATCAAGTTCAAACCTGATTGAGACTTTGTTATCATCTGGGTTTCATTTGCTTCTTCTCAGAACAATATTACCAGAGCAACTTTCTTACATAACAAGCCAATTGGACACAGTTAACTTTATTCATAAAAAAATGTATAGTCAGAAATGTTAAGACGACAACAACAGGATGGTATAAGCTTGCCTACGACACATAAAAAAATATCTTAATGAATGTGTATGTTTCAATGTGTGTGTGTGTGTGTGTTACTGTGTGCAATTGTCAAAAGTTGTCAAAAATGGTCTCAGTATTTGTTTCAGACACGCTACTAACATTTTACTTACATATTTTTTTATTAACCTGCGAATAGGAGTGAAAGTCGGAATGCTAGGTGAATGACGACGTCTCGCACTGTGCAATGAAATTAATATACTTAGTAAACTGAAACGCAAAAGCAAGACAAGAGAAGACAAGAGCTCATTGTTCTTGGGCTAGAGAAAGTGAACGTAGAGAAACATGTCAGCAAGTGCATTATGCACTATATCTTTATCACTACTTTTTAAATATATATTTTAAAAAAAACTTTCTAGAGAAGTATTGGAAAATGGAACAACAGTTTTTTAGCATTATATTATTACAAGGCAGAATTAAAGTGAAATAAGCAGCTTTCAGCTTCAATTTGCTGTGTCAACCACTTCATAAAACGGGATGCAACTGGAATAACAGCAACACATGGTTGATTCTGATACCATCTATAACCTGTCGCTGCATGACAGATGGCATTTCCCTCAAACCAAAGAAGACGGGTCTCCACAAGACATCTTCTGACATCAAGCCAAGAGCATGGTTACGCAACTCTCTCGACCTGCCCGACCCTGATGACATTTGTGGCCTCTGCACACTCTGCAGTGAACAACAACACATCACGGCATTTGAAAGAAGGGGTAGGTCGAACTTTGCCAAAAAATCATGCACTAGAACCCAAATTAATTCCAATTCCAATTTAAATGCAGAAAGTTTTGCGACTGGTATGCTAAGCATTTTATTTTTCTTGTGAAGAAGGAGTTCTCTAGGCCATTGGCTTGAAATAAATATGTATAAATGGCACTTACCATCCACCAGGTCCTGGCTGTCATGTCATAGCATAGTTGCCATTTGATGGAACTTTCTGATGCTTTCCCTGCCATGTCCTTTTCAAGAGCTTTCATCAGGAGCAGCTCAGGAGTAGATAACACACCTAATCAAGCCTTCATCAGATGCCACACAATCAGCCTCGTGTAGGCCAAGCCTTATCACGCTGCATTATGGGAAAATTTGGGCACACATACACGGGCACACACACTGTGCATGAGCAATGACTCCAGCCTCCGCAGCTGCCTATAATGACAGGATCAGGATCTGGAATCCTCTCTCTCACACACACACACACTCACTCACACACACACACATACCCCTCAGCCAGGGCTTTAATTTTTCAGGCAGGGTAGATTAGGGGCATGGTTCTTTTGTGGCATCCTGAGGAGTCTAGCGGGTCCGAGACCAGTGTGGGGCTTTTGTGAGAAAATGTGGTCTAAACGTTAGCATTCTTGTCTATTGTATATTGTTTGACTTGTAGTTTAAGCACACAAGCAAACACTTTAGTCTGTCTGCAGACCCCCAAGTCTATGAAAGGAGGCTCAAATAGGAATTAATTCCCTAATACAAAGGCTTAGAGTCTCACAGACATGAGATCGAGGCACGGTTCAGATATCACAGATGGCAAACATGGGTCACAAACAAGAGACCAAGAGGACAGATACACACTACAAAATGGAGACAGACAAGGATAGTGTAAACAAGCAGGTCTTTCTGTTCTTATTTGGAACGTCATATATAAAAGTATGTAAGAGTAAGGGTGGATGGCAAATGTATTTTAGCATTGTATAACATTTATAAATAAAAGAAAAGTTTCAAGACAAGTTAAGGCATGTCCTGAAAAGGGTAAATAAAAAGAAAATACAAATAATCTGATTTGTTAATTCTTATAAACTTATCTACATTTAAAAAGCTGTAACTAATCAGCTTGCTTGGAATTTGTAAATATGTATTAGTTTAATTCATTTGTAGTACAATTTAAACACAGATGTCAGGAAACAGATGTCACGTTGCTTTATCGGTCACAAATACCTACCTACCTTTTTATCTATCTATCTACCGATTTACTTCTCAAATATAATACAAACATTCAAGTAAAATTGAACAAGACACTTTATCTTTTGTTTACATTTTTGTTTACGGTGAGTGTTACTGTAGAGTTTTAGTGTAGTTGTGGGCAGTGTAATGTAGGGGCAGTGGTGGCTTACTGGTTAAGGTACTGGGTTAGCAATCAAAAGTTCGCCAGTTCAAGCGTCATTACCACAAAGTTGCTACTGTTGGGCCCCTGATGAAAAAAAAAGTTTCTGTTGTAATTGTAAGTCGATTTGGATCAAGGCATCTGCTTAACGCTGAAAATGTAAAGGTATAAAATGAAAATATTCATAATTGATTTCATTACTTATGAAACCAATACATTCGTACTTACTTAAGAACTATAAATAACATTTATTTTTAAAGCATACACTTCATATTTTAAATAAATATGGACATATTTAAACTAGGGCCGGGACTTTAACGCGTTAATTTCGATTAATTAATTACAAAGATTTTAACGCGTTAAAAA
>JAOTRQ010000028.1:2322609-2332637 GCA_028565875.1 Hoplisoma paleatum
AAAAACATTTCAAAAAGCAATAAACATGTTTGTTGTTAAGAATATACGTGCATTCATTCAACATTTTAGTAGCAAATTAATTAGCGATTAATTAGTTACAGACCCTGTAATTATCTCGATTAAAATTTTTAATTGAGTCCCACCACTAATATATATATATATACACAGTCCGTCTACATGAAAGAATGAATGAATGAAAATTTCCTTTCATCAGCAAGGGCATTGAAGATGAAACTTGAAACTTTCCAGAACAATCATTTGCACCACACCTTTTCCCCGGTAAAACGCATCCACCATGAACCTGATTGGTATAAAATGTCAACAAAACAGACAACAATTTTTTGCCATGAATTCATCTCTCTGGTGCTTGAACATAATTAATTGTTCATTCCTCTCTCTCTCTTTAGATTGTAAACCTAATCGAAGAAACTGGGCATTTTCACATCACAAACACAACTTTTGACTTTGACCTTTGCTCGCTGGACAAAACCACCGTTCGTAAGCTGCAAAGCTACCTGGAAACCTGCGGAACCTCTTAAAGACCGATGCAGCTGGCTGCGTCAAGCAGCTAAACCAGACCTTCTGATTGTGCTCGTGCTCTGTTTCCTTTCAATCAGCTTGCGTGGCATCGTTTCGGATCAGCTCAGTGTAAAAGAGCTCGTTTCTTTGCTGTTGTGCCTCAGAGACACGTCAGATTTCTCCTGTCCACCAGGACTTCACCTGAAAAGCCTTGAAAAGTCCTTCATTGCCAAAAAGGGAATGTCAATATAATTTATGCCGCAAAAATAACCAATGAGCATATTGTTACTATGTATGAACGAGGTTTTGTTCTTTTGTATGTGATGAATGTGTCCACACTGCCTTACACCATTGTCTATTTATTAAGTTCAAGTTGTTTGGCTGTAAGAGCAAATATTAAACTTGTGCAGGAACTCTGAACTGATGATTTTATTGGTGCTTAAGATTTGCTCAACAAATCTGACAATGACTTGAGTTTCTTGGTGTGACAGACAAACAGATCAGGTCATGGTTCATCTTGATGCTGTTTCAGGAAAGGCCTAGACTTGAGCAAACTTATCTAAGGACCAGGTTAGTATATTTATGATTGCACATCGGCGCAGCAACAACATTAGATACCAACAACTCACTATGTTTCCACTGGGCAGGACAAGTACAGCAGATTCAGGAAGTATTCAGACCCCTCGATTACTTTGTACACGTCATCGTTTTGCATCTTTTTCTACCCAATCGTTTACATTTAGTCAGCCATAATGATTCATTTCAAACGTAATGAATTGTATTTATGAAGCTGAAATTATTCAAACAAGTAAAATCGGGCGTACTGACTGTGCTGGCTGTTATTTTATTACTCTAGCGAGTCTTTTTCTCCTTTCGTGTTTCCACATTTTTAGCGGTCCATCATATAATTTTCATACTGGCTTCCAACATGGCACCAGTTCTGCACAGAGGGATCCAACCAACCGGGTCTTCTTTCTCCTCACAGGCTCCTGACAGCCTGGTCAGTTTGTTTAGATCCTCAAAGTCAGAATGTTGCCTAACTATAAAGTTTCCACAATTGTAAACAACTTAAATTGTTTATAAAGTTACTTTCTTTTGGGTTTTCATATGACCAATTACTCTTCCTCCTGCTCTTGGCATTTCACCCATCCTTCTATCCTTCTATCCATCCATCCACCCATTATCCCGACCCCCACCCCCCGAAGACTCGTATGTGCTCTATAAACCGTACTGATCCACAGTTTCTAGGCGATATACTTTTTAACCAGTAGGTTGCCATGTCTTTCTCCAAACCATAATGCTGTATATCTATAAGACAAGGGCACGCACACACTCAAACACAGTTTCAGTATCTTTAAAGTCGGTCTTACATAGGCTTGGGAAAAATTCAAACACTCTGCACTAATGTGCTAGTGGAAAATATCACCATTTCACCCGACTGCCCTGATCTATGCCTTAATAATAATTATTATTATTTGATTGTGGTGATTTAGAGACATTTTGAATTTTGAAATGGTGGATTCCAGTCGAGTTCTAGACACAGATCCAGAATAACAGATGGACTCCGCCAGACCACAAGTCTGGTGGAAAATAAATGCATCCATAAAGGATCTGAATACTGCTGTAAGAAAGATATAATATGATTATAAACAGATTTCTTAAGTCTTTATTTTTCGATTACACATTGAATTAGGTGAAATAAAATCTAAACACACAGCGTACAGTTCGGCACGGGGTCTGAATACTGAATCGATTGTACAAGCTATATTATACAATCTATTGATGTTATTTATTTTACAGGGAACACAATTTGCTGTGTCATAACCAGCAGAAACTGGTGACAGATTTTAGCTTCAGATTGGAAAAACATTTCTTTGATACTAAGAAAATCAAGATTTACAGTTTTAACTCTACAGGTCCCTCGTTTATAGCAGAACCGGAATCTTTCTTACTGTTATTTTGAATCGACTTGGATCTGTGAGATGCACAGATTACTCTGGACACTTGATGGGGTGGGGACTGAATTATTGGCACTGTTTGTATATAAAAATGTGTATGATTTTTTATAATTCTGCTTTTTTGTATTGTGTATATTTGTGAGATGGAATCAAACCTTGTATGCTTTTCTCGATTTTGTTTTTTCTTGTTTGAAATTTTCAATCCAAAGAATCATTTAGTTTAGTGTGTGTAGGATCTTTAGTGAAATCTGTCCTATTTCAGGAAGGTACTGACCTGCTTCCAGTTCTTATTTTCTTTGCTTATAATACAAAATCCAGCCGGAAGTGTTGTTACTGTGTTGTTACTGACTGTGTTTGAACAGTAAGACTGTAAAACCGACGTGATGGCAGGTATCCATGTTGACTTTTCACTTTTTTAACAGACGTGTTTTTATATAACAGAAAATAAACTTTAAGCAAACAGGAAAGAAATTGCTCACGTAGGTGCAAACTATGCAAAATAATGCTGCACATTTCCCTTTTTGTGTATGGAAAAAAAAACTAAACTGGATATGGAATTTTCTTTATGAAATTATGAAAAATTCAGAATCTCAAATTAAATTAATAGTTAACCAGACGGGACAGATATTACCAATGCTGTCTGCTGTTTAAAGTGATTATTGATTTGTCATTTAAAATATTTGAAATTGCTCAACATCACGTCTTGTGGTGCATTGTTCCATGCCCATTAGTAACAGACACTACTTCTGCTAAAGTTTAGTTTTGGGTTCACATCTTCTACCTCATGTATGTATGTGTATTTTACCCGTTTCCAGTCGTTCCCGAATTCTTGAGTCACTCTGTGGACCGCTACCGATCCCCAGAGTTACTCAGCAATTATTTTTACGGAGTAGGTTGCCAGGTTTTTCTCCAATTCCGTATCACTACAGGGACAATTTTACCCATTTCTTTGGGTTGTGGGAGGAAACCGGAGCACTCGGAGGAAACCCACGCTGACACGGGGAGAACGTGCAAACTCTACACAGAAAGCCCCCGGCCCCCCGGGGATCGAACACGGGACTTCTTGCTGTGAGGCGACAGTGCTAACCACTGAGCCACCATGACGCCCTCTACCTCATTTACATGAACTATTAACATTCAGACATTCCAGTACAGATTTATGTTCCTCTTTCTTGTCTTTTATTCTTTTTTTTTAAACAATCCCTTCACTTTTTGTATCTTTCTGGCACTTAATGAGCACAGTGTGAGTGTAGATTGTACAGATTTATTTCCTGCACTGGACACATGGTGTTGATTTATTCTCTGGGTGATGGGAGCATTTTCTGATTTTGGCACATTTTCCTGGTTGTGCCCACTAAATGTATTGTTTTTGAATTTATGTGTTAATATTCCAGCTTGAATTTTGTCTTCAACTGATGAAGATCGAGGTCCAATGTTTATTTTCGAATCCTGTACACATACAACGAAAAAGTCCAAGATCTAATGGGGGAAATATTCGGCAAACCTGTATTAACACTTCAAAGTATTATTGATTTTGGATCATAACTGAAGAGTAAAATCTTAAGTGTGATTGTTTGTTCATGGCATTTCTATACAATGTCTACGTTTCATTTTAATGTTGGAATTGACGACGCTGAAGTTCTTGTTGGGGAGTGACCAGGCTGGACAGGGAAGGAATATATAAAGCAAAGGAAGGATGGTTTAGCGTCAAGCAGGTAAGATTGAGAGTTTTGATGTGTGCAGTAAAGAGTTTATTTGGGAGAAGGGTGATTTAGGCAACCCATCAAGCTACGTAAGTAAATGTCTATTTAATCCATTTTTCTTTACTCTTTTTGGCTCAAAACACCCAAAGGTCATGATACCTGCATAGCCCGTTGGACACTTTGTTGGTCACCCCAACTTGATTTTGAAGTGTCTTGGTTCATGTGTGCCAATTCGACCCTAAAAACAATTTATGGTCCATTATGGCCATGACATGAAGAGGCCAGCAGCTGAATGAACTGGTTCTGGAGTCACTCCCTGACGAGCTTTGAATGCAGAACGATACAATCTAAAGCTGGGAAGCATGACGGTATACGATCACCACTAAGCCTTTCACTTAGCAGCATTCTACACGTCAGCTGGTACGCCGGCCTTCTGTATCCCTATTTAGACAGTGGCACATAAGCTCGTACACCTGGATCTGGTTCAACAATTTCTGTGCACATATATTCACAGTGATAATGATTCTAGTCCGATTAGCATCTCTGTGTTTCATTATGACACTGTGATGGATAGTGTAACTGGGAAAGTGTATAAAGTCTATATCGAGTCTGAGCTGAAGGATTTAACAGCTGTGTGGAATGCTGGGAGTAAATGTAACACGGCGTTCGACATGCCACAGTCAATAAGTTATGGATTATCGACCTGGGCAGGTCTGTAAAGTATAAAGCAAAATGCCATCAACAGTTTAAGTGATTTTTTATTTTATATAAAATTGAGATAAATTGGTTATATTAGCTGATCGATACTGGCTAGACTGATCAACACGCTAGTGAAGTTTACGCCAAATATTTGATCATTATTATAGGGAATTATGCATTTATTTATAAGGGCATCAAATCTAATGGCTGCAAAGACTTTGTCAAGCCAGTGACCAAGTCAATTAACCCTGTCTACTCCAGTTAGTCATTCTGCTAACTTTAAAGCGTATGCAATCTCATACTCTTGTTTACTAATGTGTCAGATTTGTTTTACAGTAAATATTAAGTCTAATGAATCCCAAACTAATTAAAAAAATATTTATGGGCTACACCGATAATGGGTCGCCACAGCAGATTGTATAGTCTGTGTTATTGAGTGCCATAATTTTATTTTTGGATTGTCTTGCATGATGTAGTCTTTCCTTTTATCCGTGCTTGGGACGACCAATCAGTCGACCAATGGCAACACCGACTTTCAAACCAGTTCATTCTTGGCACTGGTGTACTGGCTTATACACTTCTGCCCCACCCGGGTGCACAATCGGTGTAATTAAAAAAAGTTTTGCTAATTTAAATTGCATGAGCTTTTACAGATGCATGGAGGATAAATACATGACCGTGAAATAATTGCTGTTCTTCTTTATTAAAACAAAATCTTACTTTCTAGAAAGAGATTACTGTTGTCTAATTACAAGTATAATTGATGTGTTGTGTCTGAATAAAAGCTACAACTGTTTAACCCTCTGATTTGATGTTTTGACCCTTAGCACGTCAACATTCGGAGTTCAATTAGGCGTCATTTTGGGGATTCATGTTGTGCCGGATCGTCGATTTGGCTCAGGCTTAGTGAAACAACATTTCCAAGTGAAACGTGTATAATGACTTGATCCTGCGTGACTAAGTGGATTATTAAGTCTATCTGCGTTTATCAAGTGTGAAGTTTGTAACGGGGCTGTACTGAAAAATATGTTGTGAGAACGAGTGGGTTGTCACATTAATCCTCCCATCCAACACCTGTTCATTACTTCATAGATCTGGACTGGGAGTTTGTGAGAACACAAGTCAAGACAAAAGACAAACTACCATCACACTAACAGTGGGATCCAGGGTTCACCTATGCTATTGGCTATTTGTCTTTATATACCAGTCCTATGCCAGGACAAAATACCTTTTCAACCAAAGTGTTACTACTTTGTGTTCACTTGTTTTTGGGGAAAACAGATACACAGCAAGCCTGACCGTAGGAAACAAAAACGTATAGATTTTATGATGTCATATAAGTCACAAAGACATATTTGAATAAAGTTGTATCCTGGAATGCTTATATGTTAAATGATTTCTGACTACACCATGGTTTGTTGTATGTTTTAAGACTAAATATGATTGTTGGATACAATTCTTTGTCATTTTAAAGACATTTGTTTGCCAGATCTTGTACTATCGCGCAAGAAGACAACATTTTTCAAGAATTTTATTTAATATTATTTTAAGTTTGGTTTTTCTATTTCCATTACAAAACAATAAAATTGCAGATTGATATTTATTTTTAATATCCTAAACATATATAATAATAGCATAAAAAGTGGGAACTCTCTACGAGAATTACATTTTAAATAGTTCCAGGAATTACTCATAATGTACAAAAATGTATATTTTTATGGCTTAAAAATGTCCAGCTCACTATTGTGTCTAACAGGTCAGGTTCATGGTCAAACCCGAACTCTGAGACCGTCTGTCCGCAGATGAGACTTGTCTGTGGTGAAAACACAACATTGTCTCCTTGACTTCTTTCACTCGCGCTTTCAAATGAGCAAGAACAAGGGGAAGGAAAAAAAAGAGGGCTCCAAGTTTTTGGGATCCTGGATTAACTTAAGCCATCTCACATTGCTGGGTTCCTGGAGGAGGGAGGAACGGGTGGTTCACAGTCGGGACCAACAGCAGGACATCCTGTCTGAGCCTCCAAATGCCATTTCCTATGAGAAAAAAGAAAGGAGAGACCTTTCACAATTGGCTTTCACAGAACAGAAGCAGGGACATTGATCATCATCCTGGCACGAGGCCAAGGGCCCAGAGAAAGGGATCGACAAAGCCCGAGAAAGGAAGCCTATAAAATACTAACCCAAAGCTGGAGACTGGCGAAAAAATCCTCAGCTGCTCTCACAGCCGTCCCGAGAGACCCTCACTGACCGCTGGAAACAAAAGAAATGACCGTGTTAATACATCGAGAAACAATGTGGCTATATTCCGCAGAAACAAAAATACTTTCATGTAATGTATCTTATACAGAAATGACTTTTTGAATGAATGAATTGTTGTATTTATTATATTGTATTATTTATCATAAGAAATGTAATCAATTTTTATATCAATTCTTTACATTTTTCATTGCCGTTTATTGTAAATATAAGTAATGTAAATACCAGTATGTGTTTGACTGTGTGGTGATGCCCAAGGGGCTTTCTGTGTTGAGTTGGCATGTTCTCCCCCTCTCTGCATTGGTTTACTCCGTGTGCTCCAGTTTCTTCCCAGAGTCCAAAAACATTCAGGTAAAGCAATTGTCCATAACTGTTTTAGATGTGACTTGTGTGTAATGAATGACCGTTTCCTGTCATGAATGTTACCTAGCAGTGTAAAACATGACTTAATAAAAATGTAATTAATAAACAATAAACATAACTGTGTGGTGATGCACATCATGTATTAAATCAACAAATTATAACTACAAATAATATTTTTACAGCACTTATTATTGCAGTTAGTATTCCTATAAGTGATCAATCTTGTTCCACTATAACTAGCAGTTTAGAAAAAGCCTTTATCTTTCATTATTTTATTGTTTTTACCTCCTTTATTTGGAGGGTTTGCATATTACAAACGTCTTTTTATACTTGTGCTAAACTGTGTATCTGATTTTATTTCAGCTACAGCAAAGACGTTGAGATAAGAAGAAAGTATTTGGCAATTATCACTTACTCGTGTCAGAAGATACAGTACAGAAGATGTAAAAAATAAAAAAACGTGTCTATTCGGGTTCTTATTGCCTGTGTTGGGCGGCACAGTGGCTAAGCGGTTAGTCCTGGGTTCGATTCCTGGGTAAGGCAATCTGCGGCTTTCTGTGTAGAGTTTTTATGTTCTTTACTTGTCTGCGTGGGTTTCCTTGCGGTACACTACTTTCCTCCCACAGTCCAAAGACATGCTGTCAGGTTAATTCAAGAAACTAACTTTTTTTCGGTGTATTCATCCATGGTGGTTTGTGTCCCACCATGACTTTAAAATCAGATCAAGCGATTTCTATTAATTAAAAGAAAGTTATAAATAAAACTCAGGGCACACCCTTGTTAAATCTGACATTCATTCAGGCAGTTTATTTATATTTATTATTATGACTTTATCTTACATTTCAGGATTTGAATTGATTTTTTTAATGTAAAACTTTCAATATTCTTCATGTATTGTGCATGCTAAGAGAATTGATACTTTTACAGACTGTTTGTCCTTTTGTGTATTAGAATAATTATAAATGATGGTAATAAATGTCAGATTGGTTTGGCGACAATAACAATTACATTTATATTATATATATATATATATATATTCATTTATATATACAAACTGGACAGTCTATGTTATTCAATCTAATTAAATGACACTGTGCTTTACACACGACAGGAATATTCATTGTTTATTTTTTTTTCTTTTGTGGTTGTTTGCAGTTAGCCGTTTATGCTCTAAAATATTACCACATTGATTAATTTTATAGAACATTAATAATACAAAAGGCATCGTGAAGTTTAGTGTAGAATACTTCAGCATGCTTGTCTACATCAATAGAAGCTGTTCAAGAACATTTAACAAAACGATCCCAATATTACTTTCCTTCCAGAAAGCCCTTCATTTAAATGTGAACGAAACTCGAGCAAATATTTGTCCACCTTTAATCTGGTTGCTCACTCCACGCGGGTAGCGTATTTGAGAACGAGAGGTTCGGGCGGGAAAGTAATTAAGAGAGAAAGCCAGGAAAGCCTCGTCAAACGTTCTTTCTTTTTTCTTTTGATTTCATCTCTCATCTGTTTAATCCTCCATTCTCAAACGTTCACAGTGACAATAACTCAAAGGTCTGTCGTCGTGTTTTAGTCGAGTCGTCTCTGGGCCCTTTCTTCAGATGTTCACCTCTCTGCCGGCTTTTGTGAAGAATTCTGGGTGGTAGCCGTGTCACTGGAAATGCATACAAATTAGCTTTTTGAAAAACATCAGCTTGAGTTATGTAAAGAACACAAAAAAGCGGACTTCAAAGTGACAGGCCGAGCTGATGGGAGGGATGTCTGGGGTGGGGGGTGGGTGTGCAAGGAGGGAGACCTGCGTTCAAGCTTTACGGAGGGAACTGAATAGAATAGTACAGCCCTCCAGACGGCTAGGGATTTGATTATTTCTTATAAAGCCTCCACCTTCTTTTTGTGTTTGGGCCTGGACCCCTGGTACCCCTGATGTGGGCCAGGACTCTTGGAGTAAAGCCCAGCGCCAACCTGCTCTTTGATTGGCCTGACTGAGGCTTTGTTGTTCCTCCTGAAACTGGGTGGGTCAGTGACCCATGACCTCCAACCAAACCCACCAGTCTGTGTGAGCGGGTGAGTGTGGAGAACTTGTCCTGAGCTCACACACAATGATTCAGAGGCTAAAATCTTTTTAAACATGGGGCAGAACACTCTGGCGAACAATGATGGGTTTTATTGCTTTGCTGTTTGTCTTTTAACGTTTAGACAAATTTTTATGTTGGCAAGTATTTATTATGAAATTTATTATAATACAATTTACTACCAGCTGTGAGGTTCTGAATGCAAAAAATGAACAAATATTTGTATTTATGAATTATATTTTGTATTGAAATGATGTTTATTATTCCACAAATAGAGATAAGTGTAGGTCATTCACTTAAATTGCATCCTCAATGGATGTGGGCTTTAATGCAAAATGGAACGAACCCTTTTTAAAACTCGTTTCTCGTCATATCCCCGTGTTCTCCCCGTGTCAGCGTGGGTTTCCTCCGGGTACTCCGGTTTCCTCCCACAGTCCAAAAACATGCACTAGGTTG
>JAOTRQ010000028.1:2343436-2361031 GCA_028565875.1 Hoplisoma paleatum
GCTGACGTTCAGGAGGAGATTGTTGTTCCGACACCAGTCCTCCAGGTGCTTAATCTCCTCTAGGTAAGCCCTCTCATTGTTGTTGGAGATCAGGCCTACCACAACTGTGTCGTCAGCAAATTTGGCGATGGTAGTGGAGCTGTCAGTGGCCACGCAGTCATAAGTATACAATGAATACAGCAGGGAGCACAAATATACAACAAATAAATCAGTAGTCGGCGTTACGTTGCTCGTGAGGAGAGAATTGCTCATATTTTACTCGTCATGAAAAGACAATATTGGCTTATAATCATTGTTTATAAAAATGTTTATTCTTTGTTATTTTCTAGCCTCTGGTGTTGGATCAGGACAGTTTGACTCTCAGTTCCAGAGACCTTCGCTTAGAGCGTCGTACCTTGTTTAGGTAAATTCAGTTTAGTTGAACTTTGGGGCATATTGTGACTTGGACTGCACATATAATTTCATTATAAAAATATAACACGGTTATTATGGCTGGCTGTCATCCTGCTTTCCAAAAGAGTCAGACACTCACTTCTTTTCATACCTATTGTTTATTTGAAGTCACAACGCACGAGAAAGAGTATCAAACATGCTTTGCTACAATGGATCTAGACTGTAAATATTTCTTGTCTGTGTTCTTTTTTTAGATTGGATCTGGTGCCTATTAACAGATCTGTAGGCTTAAAAGCCAAACCGACCAAACCCGTGGCTGAGGTGCTGCGGCCTGTGGTTGCCAAGTACGGCCTGCGCCTTAATGACCTGGTGGCTAGAATAGTAAGTCTCTTTGCCATGGTAACGTAACGTTTGTGGTAGTTTTCTCCACATCCGTGACCAAGCAAGGGTGGAGCTGGATAGTTACAAACTCTGCATGAAACTGCTGGTTAAGAATCAGTCTAAACCACATGAAGAGGAATAGAAATGGTGTCAGACCAAGGGCAGAGCTGGGATAAGATCTGCCCTGCTTTTGATGAATGTTGATATCATAGGGTGTGGTTGGTATTGTGGTTAAACTACAGCACATTTCTTTTTTCTTTATTGGCAAAATTAAGATACTGGTAAAGTCCAGCACGCTAAGCTTTCAGTCTTGAAAAAGAAAACTCAGCACTGATTCCTATGTAACCTAGATCATTTAAAAACCAATATGTGTATTTTAATGTAGTATTTAAAAAAGCTTTCGACAAAAAGCCTGAAGTTTACTAGATTTTAAAGTTAAACACATTATGTGACATAGGCCATGTGACATAAGCCATATAGTTTAATTGTTCAATAACTGAACGACAGTAACAAGAAAAATGCTATTCAGAACAAATTAATCTAGAGATAAATAGAAAAAAACACTGGTTCTCTATCCAAAAAATAAATAGGATATTCATTAGTTAGATAAACAAAAGATAATAACAGTTTTTAGGTAATAATAAAAGGAGACATTATTGCTATAATTTGTTTTATTTTAAACATTGCATTTGTTGTCATTACATCCATTTATTCTATTACTTTACTTATAGTCCTAATAAATTCTTTCTGTATAGATATACAGCCTATTACCTAGGGTAATCTGCTCTGCCCATATGCTGTGATCTTTATTGAGGATTAGATGACCCATAAGCTTTCAGTGTTCTGTTGCCGTACAACATCATTTTGAAATTAGTAATAATACAAATATTAAATAAATAAATGTTTTATTTATATACTTATACACTTGGTCACCTTAGAGTGATAGTACAGCAGACAATAGTAATTATAAGATCAATTAGATAACAAACAATAAGATCGAAAGAGGATGACAGAAGGAGAGAAACACTAATAGCAAAGGAATGTCTTCAATAGAGACTTTAAAAAGGAAACAGATGTACAGTCTTGGATAGACTGGGGCAACGTTTTTGCTCAATTTTAGGGTCTATGGCACTAACATCTGCCTCCCATTGAGAAGAGTCTAAAAAAAGGAAGCACGAGAAACCTACCATTAAAGGACCTAAGTGTCCATGGGGGAATACATGGGGGGGGGGGGGGAATCCATGATCCCCCAGATCATGACAGGCTATAAATGTAATTAACAGTGTTTTGTACTAGATATTAAACTTATTTTTGGCTGAACTGTACATTCTCTGTTTCAGTAAAGAGGAGTGTGGATAATTCAGTTCCAGCCATTGTTTTGGTATCAGTAGTCAGGCAGAGGTTAGGGTGATTAAAAATTAACTAAATCCAAGACGCTCTGAATATAAACACGTTTTAATACAGACAATGACGTCTGTCAAAGAGTGGTTCCACAACAAATAAGTTGTTGCTATGTAACAGTTTCTAGTAAATCCTTTCATAGCGGACAACAAAGGCATCTGCTTTATATAAAGCAACAACAATAGTAACAATAGTTTGAAACACAAAGTACAAAACATTCCAAATGGAATGTAAAAGGGAAAAGGATCAAATTAAATGAATTGACAGTTATTAGTAATTAGCTGTTGATTTTAAAACGTCTTCTGGACCGTGGTGATTCATGTTTAGTGAGCAATGTACAGCATCTCTGTGCTGGAGCGTCTGCAGGTCGTGTTATAAAGACATCCATTTGACCAGTCGACGGTTCTCGTTGACAGACAGTAATTGAATCAATAATTTATCAATAGTTATAATTCCAGCCATAGTTCGAACGGTAAAGCTTTCGTCTCCAAGGTCGTTGTGTGATGGCTTAACCTGCACACCCCATTGTAGTACTGTAAACATTTATACATGATAAATCAATGCATTCTACTGACTACTGTTCTTAAAATATGATATTTTACTTTGTAATTCTGAAGCTACATCTGATTGGTTGGATTGCACTAAATGAAACTGTATAAACATTTTCTTTGTATCTGTGTGCATCTTAAGATTGGATCAAATAATATCTTTATTTTTGCTAGAGCGGAGAGACTGAACCTCTTGATCTGGGACTGCCCATATCCAACCTGGATGGGCTGCGAGTTGTTCTAGAGAGGTCTGACCCAAGTTGCTCCAAAGGTATAACCACACACACACACACACACACACACCACATCACATCACATCTCACACAAGTCAAAGCATATACCTACTTTCATAACATTGCTTGATATGTTTTAATAAGCAGAGAAATCCAAGACGCTTCCTTCCAAAACTCAGGGGCCACCAGTGACCAGCAGGGTGCAGTCATCACCAGTAAGTGCATTTGTCTAACCAACACACTTTTTTTAAAAGGACATTCTTATTTACAAATGAAAGCAACCAAATATTTTGACATACTACTTCAATTTTGAAACACTGCTCTATTATTTGCTATTTGATTTACTTTCTTGTACTTTGTAAACTCGTACCACTAATACATTATATATGGATAAATATATGGATGCCTTGGATGGATGGATAATTTCTGTTTTACTATAAAAAGTCACCTTTATCTACTGTTTGTGAGTTAACTTTTTGCACATCTAACTTCTAAATGTAATATGCAAGGAACATTAAATTTGATCAATTCCTCCAGCATTATTCAAAAAGGTGTGTGTTTATCCATGCTTACTCACAATCTGTATATCAATGAGTTATTATTGTTTCATTTTCAGGAGGATTTCAAGCCATTAGACAAACCTGTGAAAGATAATGATGAGAAACGACCTATCACAAACACGCCTCACAAAAAGAAGGGAAACAAAATTCATTTAGATGAAGCTGAAGGTAATTTTCTTTTTCTTTCACTTGTTCTATTTTAAATATGACCTTTATGTCTATTACTACATGTCTGTGTAGGCAGATAATTATCATATTTATTGATTTCTTGTGCTATATGCTAGTTATTTTAAAATAACGAGAGTATCCCATTTGTTATATAATTCTATGGTAGCAACTATTAACCAAATGAATTATAATTTGTATTTTTAGATAAAGCAGTAATCATTTCTGGAATTATAAACGAATTGTTTTGATTTATTACTCCATTGTGATTGAAAAAAACAAAGGCTATGAGAGTGGAACGTCCCTTCTTCAGCAGTAGAAACAGTTCAGCCGTCCATTATCTAGTTTTATCACTACATCACTTAATCCTATTTAAGGTCACGGTGGGATCACTGGGTTAATACACTAAACAGCTGAACAGGTCGCCAGTCTGTGGCAGGGTACAGAGACAAACGAATCGCTAAAAGACCAGAACCTAATGTCCTAAATTATTTTACCAAAATATTTTAACCATCAACATTTTCTTTTTTTCTTTATATACATGTTTGTATAGTGTCCAAATATTTAGCTGTATGATCCTTACTGAGAGCAGCACATGGGTCTCTCACAGCCTTACAGTAAGAAGCCAATCCGTGGCTTTCGGTGTGGAGTTTGCATGTTCTCCCCATATCTGTGTAGGTTTCCTCCCACAGACGACCTCTCTCCCTGTAGGAGGGGAACGCATTTAAGGTCTTATATGTCTTGTACGTATATATTTATAGAAATAAAGCTTCTTGAACATGTAGTGAGCTTAATTGGAGCTTCTGAAATTGTCATGTGTGTGTGTTTGTCTCTGTACCCTGCAACAGACTGGCGACCCGTTCAGCTGTTTAGTGTATTCGCCCAGTGATTCCACCGTGACTCTAAATAGGATTAAGTGATGTAGTGATAAAACTAGAACCGTCCTTACTGCTGAAGAAGGGACGTTCCACTCTCATAGCCTTTGTTTTTTTCAATCACAATGGAGTATCAAATCAAAACAATGGTGGGTTTAATTCCCAGGGGAGGCGATTTAGATCCCTTCTCTGTGGAATTTGCATGTTCTTTCCACTTTACTTTATTGGTCTAACTCAGGGGTCGGGATCCTTTTTGGCTGAAAGAGCCATGCATGCCGCATATTTTAAAAATATGATTCCGTGAGAGCCATACAAAGTTACAAACTAAATATAAGTAATAAAGCGCGCATTATATGAATAACCGACACCTTTAAAGTACAATAAGTCTCTGATTTTTTTATAACGTCGTTATTCTATTGTTAGCCAATGATGAATAATGTACTTCTTACCATTAATGCGACTTCTGGTGCTGGTGCAAATGTAATATGTCGTGTCGAAGTGCCAATTTATATTTGACCGTTTCATCGATGCAATTTTATAATTGCGTATTAAACACTCTTTTAGCCATCTTCTTTGCTAAAAAAGTTTCTGAAGTTTACTTCTTGACCTCAGAATGGCCCGTGTACGTAACGCATTATCCAATAAAAATGTCGCGTTGTGCCGGAGGGCAGCTGTGATTGGCTCCAGCCACCGGCAATCATGAACATGCGCAGTAATAAATGAATGGATTGAAATACATTAGAATGTTATAGAATATTTTTAACGATATATTTTTTTTATTAAAGATTTGTCTGCGAGCCAGATGCAGCCACTGAAAAAGCCACATCTGGCTCGCGAGCCATAGGTTCCCGACCCCTGCTCTGACCTTATGTAGGCTACAGCGCTATAGGCACTCTCCGAGGCGTACATGATGTGTACATCATGTGTAATGCCCTTCAGGTCAGTATCGGTGGGAACATAGGCACGTGCGAAGCTGATGAGGGGCAGAAACTCCAATTCAGTCAGCTGATCAAGGCCTGCAGAAGCTCCGGGGGAAGGTTTTGGTCGTCCCAACCTCGCTGCTTGTCCCATAATAGCCTGATGATATGTTTCGCTTGAGTAGAGAAGGGTAGAAGGTATCCCAGTGGGTCGTATTGTGTGGCTAAGACTCGATAGAGGTTTCTGAGGGACGGTGCCCCGTAAATTACGGGTATGTGTTTAAAGCCCAAGGAATCGGTGTCCCAATTAACCCTCACCCTAGACCCAGGGTTGATTCTATCTGATCCGACTTGTCCTGTGCTAGCCATACGTCCAGACTCTTAGGCCTAGCGTCAGGAGGTAGGTGACTCCGGACACCTGGGTCGTTACAGGCCCACTGACGAAGCTCAAACCTGACAGAGGACAGAAGGCTCCTGAGCTGTTCCACTAGCAGCTTGGCCTCAGTTTGGGTGTGCACACTCCGTAGGCAGTTATCCACATAAAAGCAGTTTTCCACTGTGAACTGTAGATCATCTCCTGGCTGGCAGTGTTGGGTAACATAGTGCTGTAAAGCATATTCAGTGCAGCAGGGACTACAAGTGGTGCCAAATGGTAAGACCTGCCACTCAAAGATTATTGGAGGTTCATCTAATTTTAGGTCCCGCCACAGGAACCTTAACAGGGGCCAATCTTCAGGTAGGAGACATACCTGATGGAACATTGCTTTGGTGTCTCCACTAACTGCCACAGGATGCTCTCGAAACCTCAACAGAACTCCCAGCAAGGAAGCACCTAGACTAGGGCCAGGCAGAAGATACTGGTTGAGTGATTGCCCGAGGTACTGGTGCGAGCAGTTAAAGACAAGACGGGCCTTTCCGTTGTGGTGGACAAGGTGATGTTGAATCTACCATTCTTCCTTACTGTTCGTCTGCCGAGTGACTTCTTTAACTGCACTGGCATCGATGAGCTTCTACATCTATCTTCAGTAGGATTCAGCGCGTCTAGGACCCTTTAGACTTCGTTCGGTGCTGCGCAGTGAAGGGAGGACGGATTCTTTTTGGGCATGCAAAAGAGGCATATCCGCATGACGCAGTAAGGGCGTGGCATACCGGAGTATTCCATCTACTTCTGTATGAACCATTTTGACTTTGAGGGTCTTCACAGCTTGTTGGTCCTGCTTTGACCTCGTTATTTCCTTATCAGGGCGATGACGTATGGAATCTAATTGCCATAGTCTTCTCTCTTCAAGGGCCCTGTAGAGCCCAGCCTAATTGGCTGTGGACTGCGGTGGGTCCACCAGGGGGTCCAACGCGTACTGGTTCCACTGGGGTTATTAGGTGGGGCTGATCTGAACCTATGGGGAGTAGAGGCCTAGCATCCTGAAATATGATTATAGGGATGCCTTTAAGGTGCTTAAACCTCTTACAAAGCTGTTCAGTAGGATATGAGTGGTGAACCAGAACCAGATTGAGGTGACCAGCTGTAAAGGCACTATTTATTTTGAAGCTAGTCTGAGGATTGGCTACTGATGAAACATGGAAAGAAACTCTGTGCTCATGTCGAACTGTACTTAGTGGGAGGGCTTCAGGCTTTCCTCTAATGCCCAATGACTTGACCGCAGCAGGTAAGAGCATGCACCTTTCTGATCCATCGACTAGAATGACGTAGGTGTCTAGGAATCGCCCTTGATATTGAGTAGGACATGAGTTCCAGGTCGGTTGAGGTAGACGGATTCGGCCAACAAGCTGGTCAAGCAACTCTCAACTGTGTCTCTCATCTGCTTTAGTGTTGAAATCATGGAGGGCTAGGAGGTGCTTTCCCTGACAGAGGTTACAGGGCTTCTCTAGTTTGCACTGTGCCGCGCAGTGGGTTTGTGCGCAACGCCAACAGCGTTTGTTTAGCTTGGATCCATTTTGCGATCTGGCCTTTGGAGAGCTTGGTGACCCCATTACAGTGGCTGAAGTATTGTTCAGAGCTCTCACAGTAGGCACAGTAGGCTCTGCTCTAAACCTTTTCCTTCATGGCGTTTTCTCGTGGTAGCGCACGGAATGTCTCTGAAGGCTTTTCCACTCCATGTAGGACAGACACAGAATAATATCTTGAATGACCCTCAGTCTTGGGATCTTGTTGTTCTCTAGAAGCTTTCCCCGTGGTTTGGCTCACGAATCCTTGACACCACGACTCAGGGCGGAGCCATTCGGATAAGTCAGGAAGGCTGTTCGGCAGGTAACTTGCTTAGGAGTCGGGCCACGTGTAAGCCACAATTCAGCTCAATTTGCCCTTCAAAGCCTAAAGTCTGCAACAGACCCACCAGCGATTGTATTTGGAGCGAAAAACGATGGAAGGCTCCAACGTCTCCACGCTTGATCTCTGGAGCTTCTAGGACGTACACTATTTTCAAGGCAAGCTGGTGAGGCTGGCCGTATTTATCATGGAGAGCTGCCATGGTGTCCGAATAGGGGGCTGGTGAATTTAGGTAAGCGTTAGCTATAAGTCTGGCTTTGTTCAATTTTAAGTGATCGACTAATATCTGATATTTGAAGAGCTCTGTAGCATCAGGTGGGAGAAAATCAATCAAAGCTATATGTAGTCTGGCAAACTCGCTCGGGTCAGGATGTAGTACTTTGGGAATTGTAGGCTTGGGACCTCTATACACTGTTCTGATGGAAACAGTGTACTCTGACTGGGTAGCTGTGCACCAAAGGTAGTGGGATGATCAACATGATCTGAGGTATGGCACCTTGCGCCTGGCGTCGAAGTAGGTTGTATGACTGACGGGGAAAGCTTCATCAGCTGTGTTCCAGAAACAGCCATGTGAGAGTATGGCTGGTCATCCCTCCACACCCTTTCTGGAGGCTTATAATCATAAGTGTCCTGAGCTGGCTCATCGTAGGCCTCAGGCCATGGTGGTGGATCAGGTCAGGTCTCTTTCCAATTATTGAACTGAGCAGAGGTAGTAAGATTCTTGGTGGTTGTTGATTTGGGTTGACTAATCTCAGCTCTTAGTGACCGTGCTACTAAAATTAGCTCTTTAATTTCCCTACGTGCCTCATGCTGCTCCTTACTGCTGTACTGGAAGTCATGTTGGGTGCGGCACAGCCTAGTGTTCTGATGTTCTCATAGGTTTAGGACTCTCTGTAAGCTTGGGGCACGGGTGCGTACTCGAAGAGAGCTTCGCTATCTGGTGCGCCATAAGGGTCATCAGGTTGAGACACAGTTACATGAAGGGGTGGAATCATGGCTAGACTCCCTAGGTCTGGAAACGCTCGCTCGTTTAAGTGATGATGCGGTGAATCTTGAAGTGAGCCATGTCCTGGATTTTGTGGGACATAATCCAACTCAAAATCTTGCAGTCAGGTAGTTCGACACGTTTGCCATTTGGGTTTCCCGTCAAGGTGCATCTCTTCTAATTCCATTTTATTTCTGGTATCCAAGGATAGGAGTAAGGAACAATGTTGGGGAGAAAGTTAGGTTTGTGCTAATTCTTTTGGGTGTATAACAGTAACAAATGGTACGTCGGTCAGAATGTAGAAAGAATGAGATGGAGACGTGGTTCAGCTAAACAACTGTATTTTTTCCAATGTGGATTTCCAATCAGTATTTGTTTCAAGAACTAATGCTCAGAACGTCAGTCGACGAACTGCATCAGAAGAAAGGTAGGTATGAACTGACAGGAGAACGCTATTAATCGGGGACTCTACTCGCCACGTGTGCACACTGTTTACTTTCACACAAGTGCTTCCCGCATGAGCCAGGCAATATGCTCCTCCCCCTCCTGACCGGAAGAGTACAGAAACCCATACAAGCATCAGAGCCTTTGCTACAATTATTATTATTATATAATACAATTACGACAACTACTACTAGTAATTATTTAATAATAATAATAATAGTAATAGTAATAATAATAATAATAATAATTTTAATAAATACTGTTATTATATGTTTTAATGACTGAAAACAATATTTAGATTTTTTTCTCTTCTTAATATTATTCTTGTTATTATTGAAATAATAAAAATTAAATTAGGAAAACAGTCCTACTTATTATTTTTTTTTAAATATATGATTATAAGTTATGGTTATTATAAATCTTATTCTTATTTACAGTTGAGAATTATAAGAGGTGGAAACCCCATAAGAGCTGTTTGACTATGCTAAGACACTAATGTGAAGGAATGACAATTACAAATACGACACTGAGAATTCAAAATCTTGGAAAAAAAAATAAAACAATCAGTATGAATTGCTGTACGGTAATGGATGGTAAAGCCAATGTTTAATATCATTTTGTGTCATAAAGACAACGGAAGAAATGAGATCGGCAGAAATGTTAACTGTATTACTGGCCACAGTGCAATTTTATAAAGGTCTATTGCAATATGGCAGCATTTCCAATGCAGTCAAGCGGGTTAATATCCACCTCTTCAGGCCATTATGTGCCACAAATCGGAACAGGAAGCCGGCAGTGTCAGCAAATAAAAGAAACTCCTCAACACAAGCACTCGAGGAGCATTTCCTATTATAAATCTGTTTTATAGCTTCCTGTGGATTCAGATTAATTTCATATAAGCAGGATTACAGTAATAAGACAAGGCACATTTCGATGATTCAAGGTGGGCAGTGGGTGGGGGTGGTGTGATTTAAGTGCTTTTTCTGAGCCCAAACAAAAGAAAAACCCAGTGCACCTTGCCTATTGACCAGGCTCTACAGAAAACGAGTCTAACAGCGGGAGTCTCCTTGCTCTTTTATTTGGCCGAGTTATTGAATAGTGAGCACCAGGGGTGATATCATTTGATCTAATTGAATGGTTGCTGCACCAGAGAGTGAGACAGGAGAAGTGGTGCAGAGGACACAGTAGGTGAAGAGAGAAATTGAGGTAAGCAAAACCATTCCATCAGAACTATAGTGATGTCCCTGCCTTCTACTAAAAGGATTAAAATATCTCTAAACATTTGATTGAATGAGTTGTTTTTTATGAGCAAACAAATTCAATCTTGATATCTAAGGGATATTAAAGGCTAAAGATTTGATATGAGGGTACTGTGGAACAGGGGAAGCCTTGCTGCAGATAATTTAATACAGCTTAGGGAGGGTAGCATCAGCAAATTCAATCTGTTCATGACAGGGCGAGTCTGTCTGCCTTCTTGACGAATGGGACCATGGCCAGACTGGATAAATGCAGAGGTGGCTATTTAAGATCAGGTCCTGGAGGGGAGAGAGATGCTCCAAAATGTTCTTGTTAAGTTCCTACCACTTACAGGCAATACAAATCTTAATAAAGCAAATATAAATAATAAATAATACTTAAAATATTATTACAAATTATTAAAATTATAAAACTGATAATAATAACAATAACAATAATAATAATAATAATACCAAAACTATAATCTAGTATAATACATTTATTATTCTAATAAGAAAGATTATACTACTAATAAAATCACAAATATTACAATACATACAAATTATAATAATATAAATAATAAAAATAAATTAAAATCGAAAAACAAGATACAACTAATACATTCTATATGTATGGCTAAGTTTATATTATTAATATACTATAATATAATATTATTATTATAGTTATTATTATTATTATCTAGATTCATTACATGGTTCTGGCTTTATTCAGTTGTGGGTTTTGTCTGACAACACAAAGGTAGTAAAGTGATATCGGCTTGTACATGAGCCATATTGCCAAAATTGGCAAACACATTGACGTCGGAAAAAACATTCATCTGGAAATCATATAATCCTAAAGACTAACTTGGGCTTCACATCGACCAACAAACTCCCAAGCACTAAGGAAATTCATGAAATGCATTTTCTATAGACAGGTTTTTTTAAGAAGTTGTCTCGTCTGTAAAAGAGTTGGCAAATGAAAGTTATGTCCTAAAGGCTGAAACAATATAACCTGGCACACTATTGATCTGTTTGATTAGATTAAAGTACTTACAGAGTGCGCAGCTTAGGCATGTGGTTAAAGCTGGACAGTGGGATAAGTGTGATGTTGTTGTTGTTGAGAGTGCTGAAAAAGAAAAGAGAAAAATAATCTGATGTTTGTAATATTTCAAAGTTTCATCTTAAAAGTGGATAGTAGATGTGAAATCTAATAGGGTACTCATAAAAACTTGTAAGGTACTTATAATAGTATGCCAGGTTGGTTGTATAAATATTACTGTTAATACATTTATTCTATTACACTTCCTAAATTTTTATATTTTTATTTTAAGACTCAAACATGTATCTGTCGATCATGAAAAATTATTTTACACATATATAGATGTACAAAACAACGAAATGTTTCTCTTTGCATATCCCAACTTGTCTGGAAATTGGGGTCAGAGCGAAGGGTCAGCCAATGTACGTTGCCACTGGAGCAGACAGGGTTAAGGCTCTAACCACTAGGCTACCCTGTCCCTAATAATAATAATAATAATAATAATAATAATAATAATAATAATAATAATAATAATATCTAATAATAATAAAGACAGGGCTTAAGGCTATTTTTTTGCTCTGCCAATATATGAAGACATTATCTTTTATGTAAACCCCTAAAATGTATGTCCAATTTTGAGTATTTCAGCGCTCCACTGGTCTGGGCTGTTAACACAGTCATAGTCGGCACTCTTGTGGGGCACAGGATGCATGATAAGTGTGTGTCCATTGCAGTATGTAATCAGCTTTGAAACAAGATCATCAACGATGCACACAGCTGTAAACATGGCTGCCGGGTTTTTGTGTTTCCTGCCAAATACAGCAGCCCTACTTATTATCCTTCGTTAGCTGCCCTAATCTTGTAATAAAGCCATTTATTCTCTCTCTGCTGGTTCAGAACAGAAGGACAGAAGTGTCTGAGTCTCGTCAACCCAGAGTGTTCACTGAGTGTTTGAGGATTTAACAATAAAAGGTCTCCAGGCTGGGAAGTGTTGCAGCCCAGAGCCTGATGGCAATGGAGCACATTAGCAGATCTGCTATGCTTGCTTTTTTCACTTGTGAGGAGCTAAAACAACCTTAATTGCCTTTAAAATAAGACGGAAAGATGTAAATGAGCGCATGATAATATGTTTCAGTGTTTCTCATAACTCACACAGTGGAAAATCCCTGTCCCTAATAACAATGAACAATGTTGCCTTAAGAGAAAATTATTGCCAAAAAAGAGAAATAAAACATAAAATTACAATCCTGGCATTTATTTTGGCCCAGCTCAGTACACTTAAATGGACTGTACTGTAAATGGAAAGAAAATAATTGTTATTCCACAGAATAATTACCAACTGGGAGAAGGAATCACCCTTTGTGAGGAAAGGTTTTATTCTCCCAAAAGTAGGAACTCAGTCGCCTTGTCATAAAGTGTAAGCTTTAGATCAGGGGTCACAAACATGTTGCCTGCGAGCACCAAGTCGCCCGAAAGGACCTCATGAGTCGCCCGCGGACCTGTTCTAAATATTGCTGCATATTTTGCATATTGATATTTGTTTGTTTCCTACCTTGGTAAATTATTGTTGAAAATTATTGTGAGAAATCATTTACGTGATCAGCATCTTCACAAAGAGGAATATCATTATTAACATGTAACATGTAATAAAAGGTTATGAATTTGTGATTTCACAAGTGTTTATCAAACTGGTAACCCTTCGCATTAGTTGGTACCCAAAAAGTAGCTCTCAGTTTCAAAAAGGTTGGTGACCCCTGCTTTAGATATACTCCAGAAATTAGGAGGATCTACTCTATCTCGAGGGAAAAAAACATGGACGTGTGGAAGATGCCTAGACTTGGTTCAGGAATGTGCTGTAGTCAGGTTCTTCTCGAATGATAAATCAAGTTCAGGGCTTGGACAATACACAAAATGTATGACATTATGAGCATGACTAGGGGAATTTGAATTTATTTGTCAAGGGTTTTGTGATGCTCTTGTGTGGTGTTTCTATTCTGCAGTGCTAAATGTGGTAAAGTAGTCCAAGGAAAGAACAGTGGTAAAATGGTGACAGGATCATAGACAACAAAGACTCACAGACTCACTTCTAAAGAGGACACAATCAGAACATACATTGTATCTCAGTCTTTTGTTGTATAGAGCACTAAAATTCAGTAGGTAGTAATATTTACACATGATTTGTGTAGAGATTGGTGACATAATGATATAATGATACACATTACCCACAATGCAACACAATTCACAATACTAAGTTGACTGGGTTTCAAATATTTTAGATCCTACAACAAAGTGTTATCACATAAGAAAAACTAAGACTTTATCCAAACTTTACAGGTTGTTCAGGTGAGGTAAATTGTGCCACTGTCCTCTGATGTTTAATATCGAGTAATTTTACATTCCCAAATGGTTTGAATAAACAATTAAATTGCTTCAGGGTCACAGTTACATCACTAGTGTACAAATAAAGACACGTGTAAGCAGAACACTCTAAACCAACTCATCTATATTTGAAATGGTCCATAGATACAGACATGGATTTTGCCCTTCCAAACAGAATTGGAAAAGATCGAGTCTGATGTGAAACTCTGACCAAGGCATGTATCATTTAACTGGCAAGTGGTTTATAAAATGTCCACCACAGAGATTGTATTGCATAGACCTCTATATTAATGTATTTATAGAAAATACAATATCAATCTAATATGTGCATCTATGCAAGTGTGGTATGAAAATTGGTAATCATCTACTTATCTATAGTAAATGCTATGTTATTTATTCATCTGGTAACACTGTTTTTCTCCCCACCTATTTTATTTTTATGCAGAGCACATCTAAATTGTTCCAAATTGTATCAGGCTTCTTCTTGATTAACACAGGTTCTTTCTTCATGATTGTGGTGACTGATCTCAATGGGGCACCTTCCAGTCTTTAAATCTTTCTTCTTATGTCGTTTAGTTTTATGTCATGAAAGCAAATGAATGAATTCTGTTCGTTAACCGAGGTTCCACTGCAATACATATAGCACTAAAAGTTTTTTTAGCTGTTAACTTAGATCAAGCCATCCTGAAAACCCCTGCTAAAAATTGGGAATGCACCAGTATAATAACAAAGAATCTGGTAATTCATAAACAAATAATAGTCAGTATTATAGTATTTAAAAATCTTTTTCCAGATTTTAGTGTATTCAATAAAATCATTTTCAAAGACTGAAAATCTTGACTGAATTTATGAAGAGTAATTTGCTGCTCACTCCTTTAATCCATACTGTCTGATGCTTTCTGCAAAGGCTCTTTAGTTTACTAAACAGGGTCATTGCACAGCATTTGTTCACCCCAACCACTTAAAAATTTGGTCTTAAAAAATGTGGTCAATTTGCACCACCAACAGTCGGTGTCATCTGGCAGTGGCCATAATGTTATGTTGGATCATTGTATGTAGCTTAACAAAGCAACACAAAATATCTCACTAAACTTGCTGGAGAATGAACACTTGTCGTAAGATAAGTAAGACAAAATTAATATAAGCTGAAATACGCAGAGGGACAGGTGTTTCTGATCCTAAAACCCAGACACATCAACCGCCATTGATGAGGACATTACAGCTTAAATGAGAACAAATTAAGTCAAAGCTCTTTCCTTAGTACCACCACCTACCGCTCACAATAGGCGTCCAAGAGAAATTGATTCATTGTGCTTTCAGGTCTGACCATTTGGATGCTGCCATTTGGTAGCCTAATGTGCCCTAATCTATGACACGCTTCAACATGGACTTAAAAGAGAAAACACAACAGGGCTGTTCAGGGTGGCGAGGCAATTTCCGGCCCAGATACATAGTCTTCTCTCCCCCTAGGCTCTTCTAATCCTTTCCTCCGTTTAATCACAGACCCTGGTCTTACCATTCACCTGTCTGTTATATTTGAAAGTCAGGCTTTCAATCAAACCTGGCAGATGTAAAACTAATGTGTCTTGTGGGAGGTAAAATGCAGCTGGAAATTAAGGATGCATAAAATATAGGGTTTCAGCGGATAGTACTTTTTTGATATCCTGCCGAAATCGGAAAGCATCGGATGTCTAAAGCACTATCCTGCTGGAATTGGAACCGGAAACGTAGAGTTTGTGCTCAGATCTAGTGCTCAGTTTGTGCTCAGACCTTTACTGTTTCAAAAACATGCATTATGCTAATTAGGCGATGACGTCGTTCTACTTCCAGCGATTTTTACGACAGTAAATAACGACTTTTCTTACTGAGGAGTTGCAACAGTGGTACACACACATTCGTGCACTTTAATGCTAAAGTTTAATACGAGTGTGTTTGTACACGCACGAGTGTGTTTGTGTGTGTGTGTTTGTGCGCGCGTGCGCACTGGCATGTATGTGTGTGTGCACAAGTGTCAGTGTGTGTTTGTTAATGCTGCATAAAATAGAACATTTATACAACGAAACACAAACAAAACATTTTAATCTGGTGTAACCGGTACAACCCTAGTAACAACGCATTTTTGCTTAAAGCCAGGGACACTGCCTTCAAGTCAGGTGACACAACGGCAAACAGCGCAGCCATAGCCAGCCTGAAAAAAGGTATCTCCAGAGCAAAACACACCTACAAACTTAGGATAAACACCCAATGTCATTCTTTACTGCAGATGTCCACCACATGCTGAATCAGGTGATTGAAAGGCTGCTGGCCCAGACAGAATCCCAGGACGTGTGCTTAAAGTTTGTGCTATTTGTAGCTTTTTGTAGTTATCACTGACATTTTTAATGTCAAACAGGTGGTGATTCCAACAAGCTTCAAGACAGCCACCATTGTGCCAGTGCCCAAACATTTCACTGCTTCTTTTTACTGCCTTAATTTACTTAATAGCTTCATTTAATTGACTTGAGTTTTGCATTCAATACAGTTATTTCATCTAAGCTGATACTAAAGATCAGTCCACTCTTATACACCCTGTTCACCTATGATTGTGTACCTGTTTATGGTTCAAGTTATATAATCAAGTTTGCTGACACCACCACAGCCTAATCAGAGACAATTGAAAGGGCCTATAAGGAGGAGGTTCAGAACCTGGCTTCATGGTGTAAAGACAGATTGGAGCTTAATACAGGGAAAACCAGAGATTATTGTGGACTTCAGAAAAATGTGAATTAAGGGCTATTTCCCTATCTTCGTAAAAGAAAAAACGTAGTGGAACAGATGCCTAGCTTCAAATTTCTTGGCGTACACATCTTAAGACAATCTCTCCTGGTCCCTTAATTCATCAGGACTGGTCAGAAAGTCGACTAAGGAAAGAGTCCCTGGATACTTGTGGACTTTTAGAGTATTTTATCAAACTGTATCTCTGTGTGGTATGGCAATTGCTCCACTGCTGACCAGAAAACCCTCCAGCAGGATTATTAAGGATGTCTCCCATGCTAACTATGGATTTAGTCCAGGAGCCTTCGTTCTCAGACCAGCAGAATCAGAATGAGCTTCTATCAGACCATAACCTTACTGGATTGTCCACTTCAACCATGTGGAGTTTGCATGTTCTCCCCGTGTCTCCGGGTAGTCCGGTTTCCTCCCACAGTTCAAAAACATACAGGTAAGGCAAATGAAAGAGACCAAATTGCAAATACAGATCTCTAGAACAGTGATGTTTGGGGGCTGTCAACGAGAAACACAAACTTTCAACTCCCTTCAAAGATGTGATGGTCTCCTGGTATTCTGTTTCCCTCAGGTGGTCTCTGCCTGCCAGTGCTGCTGTATTCAGCTTCAAGCTGAGCTCAGCGTTTCCAACATGCTGCACCTGGTGGTCTCCTTGTCTTTTAAACTGCTCATGTACTTCAGTCAGCCACTACCAGTTAAGTTCTTGTTCTATTGCTTTTGTAATTAGCCGGTACCCTAACCCGTTGTTTGTTTTTTTTGTTTCTGTATCATTTTTTGTTGTCTTTGCACATCCCGCCGATCTGGGTCTACCACTCTTTTAAAGAATCATCATCTGCGTCCAGCCTCTCTCTCCACCTGTTGGGGTCCTAGCCTTCAGTATCCGGATTGTAGGATCCATTAGCATGTTTTCTATGGAGTTAATTTAGTGCCAAAACTCTGCAAATGCGTAGAACGATTCGCGAATGTGTAAAACGATTCGCAAATGCG